>PITA01013396.1:17281-57793 GCA_004023965.1 Spilogale gracilis | reverse complement strand
TGGACATTTGTGTTTCTACCTTTGGGTTACTATGAATAATGCTGCTATGAATATTTGTGTGCAAGTTTTTGTGTGGACATATGTTTTCACTTTTCTTCAGTATATACCTAGGAGGAGAATTACTGGATATTATGGTAACTTTATATTTAATCATTTGAAGAACTGCCAGACTGTGTTTTGAAGTGGCTGTATCATTTTAATTCCTACCAACAATATGTCAGGGTCCTATTTCTCCCCATCTCACCAACACCTGTTGCTATGGATGGTTTTTCTCCTTTGGCTATATTCTTTTTTAGCTGACATTGTTTACAACAGGGGTGTGTGTGTGTGTGTGTGTGTGTGTGTGTTTTAAAGATTTTTTTTATTCATTTGACAGAGAGAAACACAGTGAGAGAGGGAACACAAGCAGGGGAAATGAGAGAGGGAGAAGCAGGCTTCCTGCTGAGCAGGGAGCCCGACGTGGGGCTTGATCCCGGGTCTCCGGGATCGTGACCTGAGCTGAAGGCAGTCGCTTAACCAACTGAGCCACCCAGGCGCCCCATGGTGTGTGTTTTTTTAAACTAAAGTTCATGATTTATATTAGGATTTATTTTTTGTGTTGTACATTCTCTGGGCTTTGATAGTTGCATAATTACATATATTCACCATCACACTACAAAAATCATTTCAATGTCCTGAAAATCCCCTTGCTCTATCTACTTATATCTCCCTTTCTTCCTACCGTTGAACTCCTGACAGCCACTGTTCTTTTTTACTGTCTCCATAGTTTTGCCTTTTCCAGAATGTCATATAGTTGGAATCATACAGTATGTAGCTTTTTCAGCTTAGCTTCTTTTACTCAGTGATATGTATTTAAAGCCCCTCAGTGTCTTCTTGGCTTAATAACTCATTTATTTTTTATCACTGAATAATATTCCATTTATGAATGTACCACCGTTTGTTTTTCTGAAAAAAAGAAAAAACAGCTTCATCATTTCTAATTCTGGTAGTTAGGAATAAAGCTGTAATAAACATCTGTGTGCAGATTTCTGTGTGGACATGAGTTTTCAGTTCATTTGAGTAAATACCAAGGACAGTGATTGTAAGATCATATGGTAAGAGAGTACATTTAGTTTTGCATGAAACTATTGAACAGTCTTCCAAAGTGGCTGTACATTTTGTATTTTCACCAGTAATGAATGACAATTCCTGTTGCTTATTATGACTTTTTGATTCTAGTCATGTGTGAAGTGTGTGTGAAGTGGTGTCTCATTATTGTTTTGATTTGCATTTCCCCAATGGCTAATGGTGCTGAACATTGTTTCATGTGCTTACTGGTTATTTGTACATCTTCCTTGGAGAAATGTGTATTCAGATCCTTGACTCATTTTTACAGTTGGGTTGTCTTTCTATTATTGTGCTGTAAGAATTTTTTGTATATTATAAATACAAATTTCTTATCAGATTTGTTTGGCAAATGTGTTCTCCCATTCTGTGGGTTTGCTGTGCACTTTCTCAATGGTGTTTTTTGAAGCTCAAGAGTTTTTCATTTTGATGAAGTCCAGTATATCTGTTTTCTTTTGTTGCTGGTGCTTTTGGTATCATATTTAAGAATCCTTTGCAAAATCATGATTTGCTTTTAAATCCATAAGTTATTTGGTAGCATTTTATTGTTCTTTTTTAAAATGTTTAATAATTTATTTTGTTTTTTCAGTGTTCCAAGGTTCATTGTTTATGCCCCACACCCAGTGCTCCATGCAATTCGTACCCTCAATACCCACGACCAGGCTCACCCATTCCCCCACACCCTCCTTTCCGAAACCCTCAGTTTGTTTCTCAGAGTCCAAAGTCTCTCATGCTTCATCTCCCTCTCTGATTTACCCCAGTTCACAGTTCCTTTCCTTCTCCCACTGTCCTCCATGTTACTCCTTATGCTCCACAAATAAGTGAAACCATATGATACTTGACTTTCTCTGCTTGGCTCATTTCACTCCGCACAATCTCCTCTGGTCCCGTCCACATTGCTACAAAAGTTGGGTATTCATCCTTTCTGATGGAGGCGTAATATTCCATTGTATACATGGACCATATCTTCTTTATCCATTCATCAGTTGAAGGGCACCTTGGCTCTTTCCACAGTTTGGCGATTGTGGCCATTTGCTGCTATGAACATTGGGGTACATATGGCCCTTCTTTTCACTATGTCTGTATCTTTGGGGTAAATATCCAGTAGTGCAATTGCAAGGTCGTAGGGTAGCTCTATTTTTAATTTTTTTTAAAGATTTTATTTATTTGACAGAGAGAAACACAGCCAGAGAGGGAACACAAGCAGGGGGAGTGAGAGAGGGAGAAGCAGGCTTCCCGCAGAGCAGGGAGCCCGATGTGGGACTCGATCCCGGGTCTCCGGGATCATGACCTGAGCCAAAGGCAGTCGCTCAACCAACTGAGCCACCCAGGCGCCCTATTTTTAATTTTTTAAGGACTCTCCACACTGTTTTCCAAAGTTGCTGCACCAACTTGCATTCTCACCAACAATGTAAGAGGATTCCCCTTTCTCCACAGCCTCTCCAACACTTGTCTCCTGTCCTGTTAATTTTGGCCATTATGACTGGTGTAAGGTGGTATCTCAATGTGGTTTTGATTTGAGTTTCCCTGATGGCTAATGATGGTGAACATTTTCTCATGTGTTTGCTAGCCATTTGTATGTCTTCTATGGAGAAGTGTCTGTTCATGTCTTCTGCCCATTTTTAAATTTTTTAAAGATTTTATTTATTTGAGAGAGTGAGAGAGAGCATGAGTGGGGTGGGGGTGGAGGTAGGGGGAGGAGCTGAGGTGGAGGGAGATGGAGAAGCAGACTCCGCACTGATCAGGGAGCCCAGTGCAGGGCTTGACCCCAGGACCCCAAGATCACCACCTGAGGCAAGGGCAGATGCTTAATCAACTGAGCCACCCACGTGCCCTACATTTTATTGTTCTAAACATTTTTTTTTCAGCTTTACTTAAGTATAATTGACTAAACATTTATTTTTTAAAAACATCGTTTTATTATTTTCTATCAGAGAATGAGGTCTAATAATGAGGTTTAATATTGTTTTTTAGTATTTATTGAGACTGTCACTTATATCTGGTCATTTTTATTGCATCATATGTAACTGAGAAGAATGAACAAATTTTTCTTGTTGGTGAGTTTATCTTGTTTTGAGTTTGCTGATCTTGACTATAGAGACACATCTTTCTCCAAATTTGGGACATTTTCAGGCATGATTTCTTCAAATATTTTTTTCCTGCACTAATCTCTGCTTTCCTGGGACTCTAGTGGCACAAATGTTTGGCATTTTCATATTTTTTTCACAGGCCTGAAGTTCTGTTAAATTTATTCACTCTTCTTTCTTTCTGTTCTTTAGATTGGATGATTTCCATTGATCTAGCTTCAAGCTCACAGTTTCTTTTCTCTGTCATCTGTGATGGCTAATTTTATGTGTCAACTTGTCTCGGTTACGATACATAGTGTTTGATCCAGTGGTGGTCTATGTATTTCTGTGAAAGTATTTTTTTAGATGTGATTAACAGTTAAATCATTAGACTTTGAAAAAATCAGATTATCTTCTATAATGTGGTTGTGCCTTATCCAGTCATTACAGGGCTTAAGAAAAAAGATTGACTTGCTGTGAGAAGGAAAGAATTCTGCTTCCAGACTGCCTTTAGATGCACGACTGGAACATCAGTTTTCCCTTGGGTTTCCAGCCCACTGGTCTGCCCTGAGGATTTTAAACTTTCCAGCCCCTACAATCACTTTAGCTAAATCCTTAGAATCTCTCCCATTCTCCCTGCCTTCCTTTGTATGTATATTCTCTCTCTTTTTAACTTTTTTCAATTTTAATTTTTATTTTTTTTCAGTGTTCCAAGATTCATTGCCCATTCCCCACACCCAGTGCTCCATGCAATAGGTGCCCTCAGTACCCACCACCAGGCTCTCCCATCCCCCCACCCCCTCCCTCCAAGTCCCTCAGTTTGTTTCCGTGTCCAAAGTATCTCATGTTTCGTTTCTCTCCCTGAATTACCCTACTTCCCATTTACTTTCCTTCTCCTACTGTCTTCTATATCACCCTTTATGCACTGCAAGTAAGTATATTCTCTTTATCATTGATAGTTTGCACTTTCATTCCAACGTGTCCCAAAAAAGTACACACAGACTTCCAAAATGCTCCCTAGAGGGCAGTGTTGTTTCTTTTACACCATAACCCTTCAGAGACTATTGCCCTCTCTTTTGAGTAAGCTTGCCCTTTGGCGGAAGACTGGCTGCATTGTGAGAGCTGGACTGTAGATCTCCAGCTTCTCATGATCTTCAAGGCTAGACTAATCCCCTTTTTAGAGACTTAATGACATGGATTCCAAAATTTTAAAGTAGGAGTTGTGCCTGCAGTCCTCATAATCCTCATATTTACCTATCATATATAGTTCTATGTCACATAAAATGGTGGTTTTCGATACATTATACATACATATTACATATATACTTCTGTTGAGATCCTCTAGTGAATTTTTCATCTCATACATTATAGTTTTATCCTCTAAAATCTCCATTTGGTTATATTTAATAGTTTCTCTGTTGAGAACTATCTTTTCACTTATTTAAAGAGTATATTTATCTCATAGGGTGTAATTATAACAGCCTTGAAGTCTTTGTCTATAAATTTCAGTAGCTGAGCCATCTTGGGTTTGGCATCTGTTGAATGTCTTTTTCCTTGGGAATTAGTCACATTTTCTTGATTCTTTGTATGTCAAGTAATTTTGGATTCTATACAAGATATTTAAAATCTTATGTTGTAAGAATCTGGGTCCTGTTCCAGAAGTCCTCTGGTGGATGTGATTTTTTAAAAAGCAGGCAGGCCACCAATCTGGTTGGATTCAGACTACAAATTCCTAGTTCACTTTCTGTTTGCATTGATCCCAATATCAGTTCCATTTTCAAAGCTTTTTTGGTCTGATAGTTTGGGCTTATCCTATATATTGTCTACTCGGGCTAGTTTGAGTGGTGTTTTAAATCCAGTTAAGTTCTCAAAGTCTTTGTTTGCTTCATTGCTTTGGATCTGTCCCATGTATGCTCAGTTCAAGATAGGCTTGGGATTTGTGCTCGTTCATACAGGGAATTAAAGGATCCTCTTCTCCAGCTCTCTCCTCTTCTTTAAATGTACTCTTTCTAACAGCAACACTTTGAAAGATTTTTCTAAAAGAAAAATTGCACCTGAGCACTTGTAAAGTCAAGGGAGACCATTCAAAACTACTGCAGGGGCACCTGGGTGGTTCGGTCAGTTGAGCATCCAACTCTTGATTTCGGCTCAGGTCATGATCTCAAGGTTGTGAAACTGAGCCCTGCATCAGGCTCTGTGTTCAATAGGGAGTCTCCTTGAGATTCTCTCTCCCTCTCCCTCTGCCCCTCCCCCTCCTGGCTTGAACACTCTTAAACAATAATCTTAAAAATAACTATTGCAATAGGGGAGAGAGATTGAACTCACCTCCAAAATTTAAGCATTGAGGTGACCTCATGCAAAAGTACTGAAGGACATTAGGAGAAGGTTGGTCTAGGTGATTAGGCCAGCTGTACTTGCTAATTGGCGCTTACCAAAGTTAGGCTTCAACTCTATTCCTGAGGCTGGGAAATAGGGGTGCTGTCTTTCTTGATAATTATATTTCTTTTTCTAGAGTGTAAAACTAAATGAAATAAGTCAGACAGAGACAAATACTATATGACTTCAGTCATATGTCAAATTTAAGAAACAATACAAAGAAGCAAAGCAAAAAGACAACCCCAAAAGCGGACTCTTAAGTCTAGAGGAAAAAAACTGGTGGTTACCAGAGGAGAGGTCGTTGGGGGTTGGGGGTAAACAGGTAATGGGGATTAAGAGTAAACTTATCATGATGAGCCCCGGGCAATGCATAGAATTGTGGAATCACTATAATGTACACCTAAAACTAATATAACACTGTATGTTAACTATTCTGGAATTTAAAAATTTAAAACATAGTATTTCTTTTCATAAGAGTCTGTGAGTGGTAAACTACTTTTCTTTCTGTGAATGTCCCTATTTTGTTTTACTCTAGAATGGTAATTTAACCTAGGTATAAAAGCCTAAGTTGCTAATAATTTCCCCTTTTCACTTTGAAAATATTATTCCAATATCTTCTGGTATCAGTCGTTGACTGATGCAAAGTCTGATAACAGCCTAATTTTCATTTTTTAGTGGTAGTGCCTTTCTTCTCCTTTGGCCTTAAAGATTCCCTTTATCATTGATGTTTTGCAATTTCACTCCAGCGTGTTCAAAAAGTATGCATAAACTTCCAAAGGGCTCCCTAGAGGGCAGTATTGTCCCTATTACTTCAGAGACAATTGCTGTCTGTTTTGACTGAGGTTGCCAGTTTGGCCAAAGCCTGGTGGGTTGTGAGGTCTGTCATATAGCTCTCTAAGAGTAGACTAATTCTCCCCCACCCTTTTTATAACAAGATTTTATTTATTTGAGAGAGAGAGAGAGACAGACAGACAGACAGAGCATGCATGTGTGGATGAGTGGGAGAAGGGGCAGAAGTGGGGGGAGAAGCAGACTCCCCAGAGCAGGAAGCCTGATGCAGGGCTCGATCCCAAAACCCCAAGATCATGACCAAAGCCAAAGGCAGATGCTTAACTGAGCCACACAGGTGTCCCTAATCCCCTTTTTATAGACAAAATGACATGGATTCCAAAATAAAGTAGGGGTTGTACCTGCCATCTACATAATCCTCATTTCTGGGTTTATAGCCTATTAATATGTGTTTATTAGATTTTTAAAAATATTGTTACTATTCTTTTCATTTTTAATAGAAGTACAGTTGACATATAATATATTAACGTTTCAAGTATACCAAATCCTGATTTAACACTTACATACATTACAAAATGCTCACCACAATAACTATAGTTACCGTCTGTTGCCATACTAAGTTATTACACTATTATTGACTATATTTCCCAGGCTGTACTTTTCATCTCCATGACTTATTTATTTTATAATTAGAAGTTGGTACCTCCTAATCCCCTGCACCAATTCACTCATCCTCCCAGCCCTCCCCTTTGGTAAGCAGCAGTTTATTCTCTGTACTTATGAATCTCTTTTTGGTTTTGTTTCTTAGATTTCAGTTATAGGTGCAAAAATAGTACTTGTATTTCTCTGTATGATTTATATCACTTAGCATAATACCTTCTAGGTCCATTCATGTTGTGGTGAGTGGCAAGTTTTCATTTCTTTTATGGCTGGGTAATATTCCATTGCATATGTATACTACATCTTCTTCTTCCATTCATCTATTGTTGGACACTAAGGTTGCTTCCATATATTGACTATTATAAATAATGCTGCAATAAACACAGGGGTACATACATCTTTTTGAGGTACTGTTTTCTTTTTCTTTGGGTAAATATTTAACCCACAAATGGAATTATTGAATTGTATGATATTTATATTTTTAATTTTTTGAGGAACTCCACACTGTTTGCTGCAGTGGCTACACCAGTTTACATTCCCACCAACAGCACATGAGGCTTCCTTTTTCTATACATTTTCACCAACACTTACTTCTTTTCTTCTTAACTCTAGCCATTTTGAGTGGTGTGAGGTGATATCTCATTTTCATTTTGATTTACATTTCCCTGACAATTAATGATCTGGAAAATGTTTTCATGTGTCTTTTGGCTTTCTGTATGTCCTCTTTGGGAATGTGTCTCTTCATGTGCTCTGCCCATTTTTTATTGGATTTTTGGGGGGTTCTTCGGTGTTTAGTTATATAAGTTCTTTATATATTTTGGATTTTAACCCCTTATCAGGTATATCATTTATAAATACCTTATCCCATTCGGTAGTCTGCCTTTCCATTTTGTTGATGCTTTCCTTCACTGTGCAGAGATTTTTAGTTTGGGGTACCTGACTGGCTCAGTCGGTAAAGCATGCGACTTTTGATCTTGAGGTTATAAGTTTGAGCTCCATATTGAGTGTAGAGATTACTTAAAATTTTTTTAAAATCCTAAAATAAAAATTTTTTTAGTTGATGTGGTCCCAGTGGTTTATTTTTGCTGTTGTTGCCCTTGCTTTCAGAGATAGATTAAAAAATATATATTGCTAAGACTGATATCAAAGAGTTTACTACCTACATTTTCTCTAGGATTTTTATGGTTTCAGGGCCCAAATTTAGGTCTTTAATCTATTTTGAGTTTATTTTGTGTGGGGTGTAAAAAAGTGGTCCATTTTCATTCTTTTGCAAGTAGTTATACACTTTTCCTCACCATTTATTAAAGAGATTGTCTTTCCCTCTTTTTACATGCTTGCTTCCTTTGTTATAAATTAATTAACCATATGAGTGTGAGTTTGCTTCTGGGCTCTGTATCCTGTTCTATTGATCTATGTGTCTATTTTTGTGCCAATACCATACCATTTTGATTACTATAGCTTTGTAGTATAGTTTGATCCTGAGATTGTGATATCTCCTGCTTTGTTACTCTTTCTCAAGATTTCCTTGGCTATCCACAGTCTTTGGTGGTTCCATTCAAATTTTAGGATTATTTGTTCTAGTTCTATGAAAAATGCAGTTATTTTGATATGACTACATTGAATCTACAGATTGCTTTGGGTAGTATGCACATATTAATAATATTAATTCTTCTAACCTATGAGCATGATATATCTTTCCATTTGTGTCATCTTCAGTTCCTTTCATCAGTATCTTATAGTTTTCACTGTATAGGACTTCTACCTCTCTTTGTTTTGTTTTTCCAATTTTTATTTAAATTCTAGTTCGTTTACATACAGGGCAATGTTGGTTTCAGGAGTAGAATTTAGGGGTTCATCACTTACATACAACACCCAGTGCTCATCATAACAAGTGCCCTCCTTAATGCCCATCACCCATCTAGCCCATGCCCCACCCTTCTCCTGCCATCAACTCTTAGTTTGTTATCTGTCGTTAAGTCTCGTATGGTTTGTTTCCATCTTTCCCCCCCTCCCATATGTTCATCTGTTTTGTTTCTAAAATTCCATATATGAATGAAATCATATGGTATTTGTCTTCTCTGACTGACTTATTTCACTTAGCATAATACATTCTAGCTCCATCCACATCATTGCAAATGGCAAGATTTCATTCTTTTTGATGGCTGAGTAAAATTCCATTGTGTATATACACCACATCTTCTTTATCCATTCATCAATCAGTGGACATTTGGGCTCTTTCCATATTTTGGCTGTTGTTGATAATGCTGCTATGAACATTGGAGTACACGTACCACTTCAAATCTATATTTTTGTAACCTTTGAGTAAATACCTAGTAGTGCAATTACTGTGCTATAGGATAGTTCTATTTTTAACTTTTTGAGAAACCTCCATACCATTTTTCAGAATGGCTGCACCAGTTTACATTCTCCTTTTTGTTACATCTTTGCCAATACCTGTTGTTTCTTGTGTCTTTAATTTTAGCTGTTCTGACAGGTGTGAGGTGGTATCTCGTCATGGTTTTGATTTGTATTTCCCTGATAAGTGATTTTTATCTTTCATGTGTCTGTTAGCCATCTGGAAGTCTTCTTTGGAAAAACATCTATTCATGTCTTCTGCCATTCCTCAACTGGATTATTTGTTTTTTGGGTGTCGAGTCTGGTAAGTTATTTATAAATTTTGGATACTAACCCTTTATCAGTTCTGTCATTTGCAAATATCTTCTCCCATTCTGTAGGTTGCCTTTTAGTTGTGTTGATCGTTTCCTTCATTGTGCAGAAGCTTTTTATCTTGATGAAGTCCCAATAGTTCATTTTTGCTTTTGTTTCCCTTGCTTCCAGAGCCATATTGAGTAAGAAGTTGCCATAGCTGAGGTCAAATAGGTTGCTCCCTCTGCTCTTCTCTAGGATTTTGATGGTTTCCTGTCTCACATTTAGGTCTTTTATCCATTCTGAATTTGTTTTTATGTATGGTGTGAAAAGGTGGTCCAGTTTCATTCTTCTGCATGTTGCTGTCCAGTTTTCCCAACACCTTTTGTTGAAGAGATTGTCACTTTTCCATTAAATATGCTTTTCTGCTTGGTTGAAGATTAGTTCTCCATATAGTTGGGTCCATTTCTGGGTTTCCTAATCTGTCCCATTGATCTCTGTGTCTATTTTTGTGCCCGTACCTTACTGTCTTTGGTGACTACAGCTTTGTAATATAGCTTGACGTCTGGAATAGTGATGCCTCTAGCTTTGCTTTTCTTTCTCAGGGTTGTTTTGACTATTGGGGGTCTTTTGTGGTTCCATACACATTTTAGGATTGTTTGCTCTAGCTCTGTGAACAATGCTATTGATATTTTGATAGGGGTTGCATTAAATATGTAGATTGCTTTGGGAAGTATAGATATTTTAACAATGTTTGTGCTTCCAACCCACAAACATGGAATGTTTTTCCATTTCTTTGTGTCCTCTTCAGTTTCTTTCATAAGTATTCTATAGTTTACAGGATACAGATCATTTACCTCTTTGGTTAGGTTTATTCCTAGGTATCTTACAGGTTTTGTTGCAGTTGTAAATGGAACTGATTCCTTGATTTCTTTTTCAGTTGCTTTATTATTGGTGTATGGAAATGCAACAGATTTCTGTATGTTGATTTTGTATACTGTGCCTTTGCTGAATTCATGTATTAGTTTTGCCGCTTTTTGAGGGGAGTCTTTAGGGTTTTCTTTTCTTTTCTTTCTTAGATTTTATTTACTTATCTGTCAGAGAGAGAGGGAGAGAGCTCAAGCAGGGAGATTGACAAACAGAGGGAGAAGCAGGCTCCCTGCTGAGCAAGGAGCCTGATTCAGGACTTGATCCCAGGACCCTGGGGTCACTACTCAAGCCAAAGGCACATGCCCAACTGACTGAGTCACCGAGTCCCTCTTTAGGATTTTCTACATAGAATTACAGGTGGTCTGCAAAGAATGAAAGTTTGACTTCTTTCTTGCCAGTTTGGATGCCTTTTATTTCTTTTTGTTGTCTGATTGTTGAGGCTAAGACTTCCAGTACTATGTTAAATAGTGATGGTGGTCTTCCACCTCTTTGGTTAAGTTCATTCCTAGGTATTTTATTCTTTTTGATGCAATTGTAAATGGAATTGTTTTCTTAATTTCTTTTTGTTAGTTCATTAATAAGTATATAGAAATGCATCAGATTTCTTTATGTTAATTTTATATCTTGCAATCTCACTGAATTCATTTAATTAGTAATAATATTTTTGGTGGGAGTCTTTAGGATTTTCTATGGATAGTATTATGTTATCTTCAAATAGTGGCATTTTTTCTTCTTTACCAGTTTGGATGACTTTCATTTCTTTTTCTTGTCTGATTTTGGTGGCTAGAATTTCCAGTACTATGTTAAATAAAAGTGGGGAGAGTGGACAACCTTGTCCTTTTCCTGATTTTAGAGGTAAACATTTTTGGCTTTTCATCATTGAGTATGAGGTTTGTGTGAGTTTGTCATATGTGGCCTTTATTTTGTTTAGGTATGTTCCTTCTACAGCTACTTTGTTGAGAGTTTTTATCATGCGTGAATGTTAAATTTTGTCAAATGCTTTTTCTGCATCTATTGAGTTGATTATGATTTTTATCCTTCATTTTGTTAATGTGGTGTATCATGTGGATTGATTTGTACATTTGAGCCATCCTTGCATCCTGGAATAAATCCCACTTGATCATGGTGAATGATTCTTTTAATGTATTGTTGAATTTGATTTGCTAATATTGTGTTGAGGATTTTTGTATCTATGTTCATTGGGGACATTCTTCTATATTTTTCTCTTTTTTTGTATTGCCTTTGGTTAGGCTATCAGGGTAATAGTGGCCTCATAGAATGAATTTGGAAGTATTCCTTCTTCTGTTTTTTTTTTTAGAATAGTTTGAGAAGGATAGATATTAACTCTTCTTTAAAAGTTTTGTATAATTCACCTGTGAATCCATCTGGTCCTGAACTTCTTTTTTTTAAAATCTTTTTCTTTTTAAAGATTTTATTTATTTGACAGAGAGAAACACAGCCAGAGAGGGAACACAAGCAGGGGGAGTGAGAGAGGGAGAAGCAGGCTTCCCACCGAGCAGGGAGCCCGATGTGGGACTTGATCCCAGGTCTCCGGGATCATGACCTGAGCCGAAGGCAGTCACCCAACCAACTGAGCCACCCAGGCGTCCCTGGTCCTGAACTTCTGTTTGTTTGGAGTTTTCTGATTATTAATTCAATTTTGTTACTAATAACCACTCTGTTTAGGTTTTTCTATTTCTTCCTGTTTCGGTCTTGAAAGATTGTATGTTTCTAGGAATTCATCCATTTCTTCTAGGTTGTTCAATTTGTTAGTATATAATTTCTCATAATAGTCTGTTATAATCCTTTGTATTTCTGTAGTATCAGTTGTAACTTCTATTTTTTTTTCTGGTTTAATTTACATGAGTCCCACCCCACCCCCGTGTTTTGTTTTTTTTTTTTTGAAGATTTTATTTATTTATTTTGATGGAGAGAAACACAGCTAGAGAGGGAACACAAGCAGGGGAAGTGAGAGAAGGAGAAGCAGGCTTCCCGCCAAGCAGGGAGCCCGGTGCAGGGCTTGATCCCAGGACTCTGGGACCATGACCCAAGCCAAAGGCGAATGCCTAACGACTGAGCCACCCAGGTGCTGTGTGTCCCCTTTCTTTTTTCTTAAGTCTGGCTAAGGGTTTATCAATTTTGTTTATCTTTTCAAAGAAGCAGGTCTTAATTTCTTTGATCTCTTTTTTTAAAAAAAAATCTCTTTCATTTGTTTCCATTCTGATCTTTATTATTTTCTTCCTTCTATCACCTTTAGGCTTTGTTTGTCCTTCTTTTTCTAGTTCCTTTTGGTGGAAGGTTACAGTATGTATTTAAGATTTTTCTTGTTTCTTGCTTATGGCTATGAACTTTTTTAGAACTGCTTTTTTGGCACCTGGGTGGCTCATTTGGTTAAGCCACTGCCTTTGGCTCAGGTCCTGATCCTGGAGTCCCAGGATCGAGTCCCACATCGGACTCCTAGTTCCATGGGGAGTCTGCATCTTCCTCGGACCTTCTCCTCTCTCATGCTCTCTCTCTCAAATAAATAAATAAAATCTTAAATAAAAAAAGAACTGCTTTTGCTATGTCCCAGAGATTTGGAACCATTGTGCTTTTATTTTCATTTGTCTCCAGGTATTTTTTTATTTCTTTCATTGACCCACTGGTTGTTTAGTACCATGTTGTTTAGTCTCCATATGTTTGTGTTTTTTCCAGTTTTCTTCCTGTAATTGATTTCTAGTTACATAGCATTGTAGTTGGAAAAGATGCTTGATGTGATTTCATTTCTCTTAAATTTATTGAAACTTGTTTTGTGGCCTAACATGTGATCTATCCTGGAAAATGTTCTTTGTGCACTTGAAAAGAATGTGAAATCTGCTGGGATTTTTTTAAAAGATTCTATTTATTTCTTTTACAGAGAGAAACACAGCTAGAGAGGGAACACAAGCAGGGTGAATGAGAGAGAGAGGGAAGCAGGGAGCCTGAGGAGGGGCTCGATCTTGGGTCTCCGGGATCACGACCTGAGGTGAAGGCAGATGCTTAATGACTGAACCGCCCAGGTGCCCCAAAATCTGCTGTTTTGGGATGGAATGTTCTGTAACATATTTCTTGGGTCTGTCTGGTCTAACATGTCATTCAAGCCACTGTTTACTTAATGATTTTCTTCCTGGATGAATTATCCATTGATGTAAGTAGGGTGTTAAAGTCCCCACTATTATTGTATTACTGTCAGTTTCTCCCCTTTGTGTCTGTTAATATTTGCTTTACGTATTTAGGTGGTCCTATGTTGTGTGTATAGATATTTACAATTGTTACATCCTCTTGTTGGATTGATCCCTTTATAAGTATGTAATGCCCTTTTTTGTCTCTTGTTACATTCTATTTTAATGTCTGTTTTGCCTGATTTAAGTATTTCTGCCCCAGCCTCTTTTTTTGCCTTCATTTGCATGGAACATGTTTTTCCATCCCTTCATTTTCAGTCTGTATGTCTCTTTAGGTCTAAAGTGAGTTTCTTGTAGGCAGCATAAAGGTGGGTCTTGTTGTTGTTATTGTTATTTTTATCCATTCAGTCACCCTCTGTCTTTTGATTGCAACATTCAGTCCACTTACATTTAAAGCAATTATTGATAGGAAAGTACATACTGCCCTTTTTGTTCATTGTTTTCTAGTTGTTTTGTAGTTCTTCTCTATTCTTTTCTTCTTCTCTTGTTCACTTCCCTTATGATTATTTCACTTTCTTTAGCATTATGCTTGGATTTCTTTCTCTTTATTTTTTTGTGTATTATAGGTTTTTGATCTGTGGCTTTATGAGGTTCATATATAACATCCTATGTAAATAGCAATCTCTATTAAGTGGATGGCTGCTTAAGTTTGAACACATTCTAAAAGCACTGCATTTTTACTCCCCCATCCACATTTTAGGTTTATGATGTCATATTTCACATCTTTATATATTTTCTATCTCTTAACTAATTTTTATAGATAAAATTGATTGTACTTATTTTGTCTTTTAACCTTTATATTAGCTTTATAACTGATTGATCTACTACCTTTACTATATATTTGTGTTTACCAGTGAAATTTTGTCCTTTCAGTAGTCTATCACTTCTAGCTATAGCCTTTTCTTTTCTTCTCTTTTTTTTATTTTTTAAATATTTTATTTATTTATTTGAGAGAAAGAGAGTGAGCAAGAGAGCACAAGCAGGGGAGCGGCAAAGGGAGAAACGGGCTCCCCATTGATCAGGGAGCTCAATGCAAGGCTTGATCCCAGGACCCCAAGATCATGAACTGAGCTGAAGGCAGACACTTAACTGACTGAGCCACCAGGTACTCTTGGCCTTTTCTGCTTTAACATTTCTTGTAAGGCCAATTGAATGGTGATGAACTCCTTTAACTTTTGTTTATCTAGGAAACTCTTGATCCCTCCTTCAGTTCTGAATGATAACCTTGCTGGTTGTATATTTCTTGCCTTTTAAGACTTCAAATGTATTATGCCCCTCCCTCTTGGGCTACAAAGTTTCTGCGGAAAAAAAATCATCTGATAACCCTATAGGGTTTTTCTTATACATAACTATTTGCTGTTTTTCTTGCTGCTTTTGATATTATCTTTAATTTTTGAGATATTAATTATGTGTCTTGGTGTGGACCTCATTCAGTTCATCTTGTTTGGGGTTTTCTGTGCTTCCGGATGTCTGTTTCCTTTCCCCGCTTAGGGAATTTTTCAGCTATTATTTCTTCAAATAATTTTTTTACCCCTTTGTCTCTCTCTCTTCTTCTGGAACCTCTGTAATGTGAATGTTAGTACACTTGATGATGTAGCGATCCCTTAATCTAGCATCATTTTTAAAAAAGATTTTACCTTTTTATTTGAGATAGAGAGAGAAATTGGGAGCACAAGCCAGGGGAAGGGCAGAGGGAGAGGGACAAGCAGACTCCGTGCTGAGTGGGGACCCTGACTCAGGGCTCGATCCCAGGATCCTGAGAGCAAGGTCAGATGCTTAAATGACTGAGCCAACCAGGTGGCATCCTTTTTCAAAATTGCTTTTTTTTTTTTTTTTTGCTATTTAGCTTGGATGCTTTCCATTACCTTATCTTCCAGATCTCTGACTTGTTCCTCTGTATACTGTAATCTGTCATTGAGTCCTTCTAGTGTGTTTTTCATTTCAGTTATTGTATTCTTCAGCTTTGATTGGTTCTATTTTATATTTTCGATCTCTTTTTTGAAGTTCTCACTCTTCTGTCAAGTCCAGTGAGTATCTTTATGACCATTACTTCGAATGCTTTATCAGGTAGATTGCTTATCTCTATTTTGTCTAGTTCTTTTTCTGAGATTTTTGTCTTGTTCTTTTGTTTGGAACACATTCCTGATTCCTGTCTCCTCATTTTGTCTGACTCTTTGTGTTTGTTTCTATATATTAGATAGGTCAGGTATGTTTCCTAGTCTTGAAGGTGGTGGACTTATTTAGAAGATGTCCTGTGCGGCCCAGTAGTCCAGTCTCCCCTGGTTACCAGAACCAGGCTACAAGGGCTATGGTTGTGCTGTGCTAGTGGGCGGGCCTGACACCCTCCCCCTGCCCTGATTTCTCAGGGCAGGAGTCACTTTGGAGGGGTGGAGTACCACTGGAGCTGTCTGCCAGGTGTAGTTGGGTGGTAGCTGCTTTGGGGGGATGCCAGTTCCAGCTGGGGCTGCCCATCAGGTATGGAAGGGCAGAAGTTGCCTTGGAGGGGCTCTTCTCATGGGAGGTCTGCAGGTGAATGCCATGGAGTAATAGGTGCTTGCAGGGTAAGTGGAGAAGTGTCAGAACTGGCTCCCACAAGCATCTTGCTAGCTACATTGAAGGAGGGTGAAATAAATAGTGCCTTCCCAAACTTCCACTTCCAGAGAAAGCTCCTAAAGATCATTTCTCCTCCAAAACATACCCTAACGTTTGTCAATAAATCTTTATGTATAACCCATGTGCTTTTCAAGCTATTGCATCTGTGCTGGGTCTTGACCAAGTGTCACAGTGTACTGGCTCTTTAAAAGTGGAGACTCAGTTTCCTATAGCCTTCTAACTCTCACAGAGTTAAGCCCTGTTGATTTTCAAAGTCCGACATTATGGTGGCTCATATTCCCAGTGCAGGTCCCCAGGGCTGGGGGTGCCCAATGTGGGGCTTGGTCCCTTGCTCCTCAGAGATGACTTCTGTGTCTGTAATGTCCTTCCCTCTTGTGGGTCAATGTCAGTGATCTGGTTTTCAGCTGTGTCTCTGCACCTACTACTCTTCTTGATGCGGTCTTCTCTTTTTGTCTTTAGCTATGGAAGATCTGTTCTGCCAACCTTCAGGTGATTTTCAGAGTGAGTTGCGTTATATGCATTTATAGCTTTGTCAAGGTGAGCTCAGAATCCTCCTACTCTCCCGTCTTTCTGGGATCCTCCTAGTAATACCTATTTCTTTCATTGATTCATGGAAATCTGCAGCTTTCACTTAAGGTTTTGGTTAACTTTTTACAGTTTTTCATTATTTTGTATTTCTTTATTCATTCAAAAACATTTAAATATATTTCACAGTAACTTAAAGGCATTTAAGACCATCTCACTGGATCCTTTACACCCCTTCCTTCCTCTAATTATTCATTCATTTATTTAACATTAATTGAGTTAATATGCCAGGTTTTATACTAGACCGGAGGACAGAGAAATAAGTAAAACCTAGACCCATTTCTCAAGATTCCTTCAACATTACTTCTTTCCATTTTCAGGAGGGGAACACACAGAAACATGAACACCAGGAGGTAGGGATCGTGAGGGTCACCTTAGAGTCTGTCTGCCTCAATATGTATATTTTTCTAGCTCTGTCCATTGAAATGGCCTAAAAGCAATGTCACCCCAGTAATGATGATTACCCCTAAGCGCTCAGTTGTGGTCTCTGAATACCATTCCCCATTAAAGTGCAACTAGGCCCTTTTGGAGAAATAGCTTATCCCAAGGCTGGAACAGAGAGAATACAAAAAAGCCAGGGATATTTTGTTGTGCTAAAAATAAATGAAGTTCTTAAAGGTTACTGGGGTTATGTTCCACTGGCCATTGTCATGACATTTAGAGTGTTATAAAGGCTAATGGTGACGATGAGTTGAAGCAGATGGACTGTGCTGGACATCTCTGAAGGGAGTCATTATTCTGTCTGCCATAGAATGTGATGTTTTTATTCTTTATTTTTGTTTATATATATTGTGCTTTTATATAACATGGATGCATTACTTATATTAGTTAAAAGTAGAAAAACGTTACAGTTTAATATCCGATGATATGAAATATGGTTATTTATAAACTTTAATCTGGCTCTGTGTGAAGCTTGAGCTTCACATTCAGTTATTTTCTTACTTTGTATTTATACTAAATCAGAAAATTCAAATTCACAACATATATCATCAGAAATGGCAGCGAGTGTTTGGTAAGAGACTTTTTGTATGTTGGATTGAAGAAGAATCTATAAATTGAGAAGTAATTTCTTCCATTGAGTGTTGCCTCCAGACACTAAGTGGATGAAACCTCAAATTCAAATTCTGCAAGGATGAATGTTTCACCTTAGGAGAGTATTACTAGGGGCAGTACCATCTAAGCGTATGCTTTGAAAACATGCGGGGCTACTATGGTTGTTGCAGTGATTGATGGGAACTCTCTGGCTGGGGATTAGTTAGTTGGGCAGAAGCCAAGAATGTCATATGTCCTTCAATGCATGTGACTTTTTCTTACAAGGGTGAATTTTCCTGCATCTTGTGTAATTTTCAAACATCCGCCTAGGCATTCATGTGTATGAAAAACTTATTTGTAAGGATCTGAATCTAAGGTATTTTTTTTAAAGATTTTATTCATTTATTTGACAGAGAGAGATCACAAGTAGGCAGAGAGGCAGGCAGAGAGAGCGAAGGAAAGAGGATTCCTGCTGAGCAGAGAGCCCGATGTGGGCCTCGATCCCAGGACCCCAGGAACACGACCTGAGCTGAAGGCAGAGACTTTAACCCACTGAGCCACCCAGGCGCCTTGTAATAATCTGAATCTAAACGTGACTTCATTTTGCATGTAAACTCAATGTACTCTTTTCTCTTTCTGAAATTTATTTTTTAAAATATGAATGCTTTTTACAAATTTGTAATTCTAGTGCAGGGGCCATGCTTATCTTTTCTGTATAATTCCACTTTTAGTATATATTGCTGCTGAAGTGAGCATAACTCAGAGTATTTTTTGCATGGTTTTAATATCCTGGAATTTTCCAGGAACGGAACTACTGTGTAAATCGAAAGGAGCGTGTGTTGTTTCGTTTGGAACTTTCCCAAGAATGGCTTAATGTTTTAGAAAATCATGCCAGTGACCTCAATGCCATTTATGGGCTGTGCTAGATATCTTCCATTTGCCCTTCCAGATTCACTCCACCCTCTCTACCTACTCTGTGCCATGGGAGAGGGCAGTATCAATAGGTTCCTTTGCCCTCCAGCTTCTAGATAGGTTTGATCAATGGAAAGCATGGGCAGGAAGTCTGGAAGGTGAAAGGAGAGTGAGGTGTGCTACTTGAAATGACCATCAGGAAGTGAGTGTCATCTGATCCATGGAAACACTAAAATTGGATGTGACAGCAGTATTCCAGTAGAAAATGGTAATGCTGTACATACATGACTGAGTCCAAGCTGTCCAGAAAGCACAAGTAAATTGCATGAAGCAATGTTTTAAACTCCCATGGTACTTGCTTCTACTGATTTACTTCTCCCTTAACCAACATTTAAGACTTCCCAGACAGTTCTCTATGACTGGTTAACAGAGTAAAAGCACAGACCTGGTTACCTAAGCACAGTTTGCTGGCACCAGCTTAAAAATGTTTGCATTCTAGCCTCTGAAAGACGGTCGTGGAGGAAAATATTCCTGGGAACAAAACTTTGGGCAGGACCTCTTCTCATCCACTTCATAAGGGAGGATAGATAGGTTGCTTTCTCTCTGGCATGCTACTGTTGGAAGATGCTGTCCATGGCAGCCCAGAGCGACACTGCTTGTTCTTTCATGTGCCTGGAACGCAAGACCCAGACAACACTTTAACTGTGCCCTCTTTGTAGGGAGCTGCCTTGAGGGATGGGGTGATACCTCCTTCTGAACAAATGGAAGGCTTGCTGTAAAAGATGTGAATTCCCGCAAGGCCAGTATTCCTCGGCTGCAATGCGAAAGTTACATGATACACACAGTATGTCCCCTGGGCCCCCTCTGCATGGCTCCTGTGGGACTTGGGGAATGGGGAACCCACACAAATATGCTGATGATGCTCATACTGCTTACCATGCTGCTGGCATCCAGGAAATGGTTACAGGCTAATTTGTTAGCAGGTAAGTAGGAGAAAAAAAAACTGAAACCCTGACAAATATTTATTAGACACTTTGCAGTTAGTTTTATAAACCTTTTGGATAGTATGTGACTTGCATCTGATTTTGCATTGAGGGGTACAACTCTGAATTATTCCTCTGTAGTTTGGATCTCTTAGGGAAAAATGTTGCTGCTTTTATGTTTGAATGACTTATTATTATTATTTTTTTGGCTCAGGCAAAACTCCACTGACAGAGGTGTCACTGCATATTTGTTGGAAAAAACAGATATGTTTTAATGACTTCATGAAATTATTTGAAAAAGTTTCATGGCAACAGTACTAAGGACTAGAGGTAAATAGATTGTCAATATAATAAATCAGAAATTCAGATATTGTCAGTTTTTGATGTTCACACTGTAGGATGGATAACATTCCATACGAGTATTCAAATTGTTTATAATTCTATTTTATCCTTTTCTTTCCATAGTAACTTTTAATCTTCTGAGATACATCTTTATTTCTTTCATTTCTAAATAATGGAATTTCAGCATTTGGTCTGGAAAACCACAGACTGTCCTAACTGCCAGTATAAGAAATCCCAGCAACAGAATAAGATGATTTTCTGGTTTCTTAATATGTCCTTGAAATGTTATTACTAACAAAGGGGTCTTGTAAGACATCTGGAACTCAAAACTTCTGGCTTGTTCTGTGAACATAACTTTAATCTTAAAAAAGCCTGTAATTCTTTCTGTTTGTATTACTTAATAATGTGTTTCCCCGGTAATGATATTTAAATTGCCATCCCCATGTCCTAAAAGCTCTAAATATCTGAGTTTTCTTTAATAGCTAAGTTAATGGAAAATTTATATGCACACACAAACTTGTATGTAAGTGTTTATAACAACTTTATTCATCAGAGACTACCAGCTGTCCTTCAACAGGTGAATGGATAACAAACTGGCACATGCATACAGTGGAGTCCTAGTCAGTGATAAGAAGGAAAAATCTGATTCACTTGACACGAATGAGTCTTTTTTCTTAGTGGTAAAATATATATAACATAAACACGGATAAAATGTAAACACATTTTGCCAAGTGAAGGAAGCCAGATTCTAAGACTCAAAAGTATCGTATAGTGCCATTCATAGGATATTGTGGAAAAGGCAAAACTACAGGGAGATGTACTAGTTCCCTATTGTTGCTGTAAAAATTTACAGTTGGTGGCTTACAACAACACGCATTTATTCTCTTACAGTTCTGATGGCCAGACATAAAAAATTTGTTTCACTAGGCTAAAGTCAAGGTGCTATGGGACTGGTTCCTTCTGGAGGCTCTAAGGGAGGTTGCATTTCCGTGACTTTTCTGGCTTCTGGAGGCTGCCTGTATTACTTAGCTTGTAACTCCTTCCTCCTATCACTCCAACCTCTCGCTTCCATCCTTATGTCTCCTATTACTTCCTTTGACTGTCTTTGCTGCTCTCCTTTAAGGACCTTTTTGATTACATTAGGGCTCACCTGGATAATGCAGGCTAATCTCCCCATCACGAAATTCTTAATCACATCTACAAAGTCCCTTTTGCCATGTGATGTAACATTCACAGGTTGGAGGGATTAGGACTTGCATATTTTTTCAGGTCATTATTCGGTCTACCACAGGATGGAAAGCAGAGCAGTGCTTACCAGGGATTGTGAGAGAGGGAAGGGTTGAGTATCTAATGGGCTGTACAAGGGTGGGGTGGATGTATATGACCCTCTAGTTGTCAAAAATCTGTAGACGGTTACACCACCAAGAAGGAACTTTACTGTTTGCAAATTTTTAAAAATCCATCTGATTGTCAGTGATCCTAGGATGGAATGCAGTGTGACAAAAGAATCTAATTGTATTAAAGTTGTATGGTGTAACTTTCCTGAGGAGAGTAGGGGGGAATGTTAAATAACTCTGAAAAACTGTTTTTAAGTTTATGGGCACAGAGAATAGATGGGTGGTTGCCAAAGGAGAGGGGTGAGGTGTGGACAAAATGGGGGAAGGGAGTCAGAAAGGGCAAACTTCCAGTCATAAAATAAATAAGTCATGGGGATATAATGTACAGCATGGTGACTACAGTTAATGCATAGTATATTGCATATCTGAATGTTGCAAAGACAGGAAACCTTTAAAGTTCTCATTATAAGAAATGTGTGTATGGTGGCAGATTGGACTTACTGGGATAATCATTTTGCATTATATACAAATATTGAATCATTATGTTGACACCCGTAACTAATAAAATGTTGTATGTCAATTATACTTCAATTTAAAAAAAGAAAAATGGTGTTTTGACTAGATATTGCAAGGCTAAGAACAAAAATAACTGCACATAAATGTACATACCAAGTCTCGTTGGTAGATCTATACAGAAATATAGACATATACATATACCTAGAGTAGTATCCTTAGATATATTTTCTGCCTCTGGCTTCTGAAATGGTCTAGAAGCAGTGCTACCCCAGAAGCAATGAGCACCCCTAGCACTCAGATCTTTGTTCCTAAATATCATTCTTCAATAAATGGAACCAAGGCTCCTTAAAGAAATGGCTGATTCTAGGGTTGTGGCAGGGAAGATAGAAGATGAGTGCAGAACATCTACTAGGACCAGAAGAAGTGGACAGTAGGAGCCTGCACCTGGCCTCTCCAGACCCTAGCTATGAATTATATGCTGTTGATGTATATTCTAACTTTTTAAAAATATTTTATTTATTTGACAGAGAGAAACACAGCCAGAGAGGGAACACAAGCAGGGGGAGTGAGAGAGGGAGAAGCAGGCTTCCCGCCTAGCAAGGAGCCCGATGTGGGGCTCGATCCCAGGTCTCCGGGATCACGACCTGAGCCGAAGGCAGTCGCCCAACCAACTGAGCCACCCAGGCGTCCCATATTCTGACTTTTGTGCTGTTTCTATAGCATGTCCTTTCCTGTAATAGACTGTACATTTGTAAGCCATGTCCTTTTGCGTCCCTTGAGTCTTTAGCATTTGAACCCTGCTTACGTGCCACTGTTAGTACAGCTATGTATTTAATTTTTGTAAATGCTACATGACACTAGGAGAAAAAACAGTATATTATCTAGTATTTGGTATGTGTTTCTTTCTGGGAAGCTATTACAGAAGACTTATTAATTGTATTATTAAGTGATATTCTATCCTTCATATTTTGGCTTTATAAATTCCAATGTCATTTTTTAAATGTCAAGTTGTACTAATGTAAGTATTTTCATCTTTGATTTCTCTTCATTTGCATTTCTTTTATATTTTTCCCCTTCCTTTACATTAAACTTTTTATTTCATTTTGTGTCTCATTTAAATAACATGAAATAGAATTCTTAATCCATTGTGAATCCTAATTTTATTTATTTTTATCTTTTTATTTTTTTTAGATTTTATTTTTAAGTAATCTTTACACCCCGTGTGGGGCCCAAACTTATAACCCCGAGATCAAGAGTCACATGCTCTACCAACTGAGGCAGTCAGGCATCCCTGTGAATCTTAATTGTTTTCCTTTTGAATCTTAATTTTTAATAGGGGAGTAGATTCTAATATATTATACATATTCCAATAAGATATATTCCAATATATTCCAATATATTTATCATGATGACACTTTTTATTATTCATGTCATATTTTTTATGCTCTTTTTAAAAAAAGAGTTATTGGGGTGCCTGGTTGGCTCAGTCAGTTAGGCGGCTGCCTTCAGCTCAGGTTCTGGTCCCAGGGTCCTGGGATTGAGCCCCACATCAGGTACCCTGCTCAGCAGGGAGCCTGCTTCTCCCTCTCCCTCTGCTTGTTGCTCTGCCTACTTGTGCTCTCTCTCTAGTTCTCTCAAATAAATAAATAAAATCTTTTTAAAAATTAAAAAATAAACATAAAAAAAGATTTATTGATTTGAGAGAAAGAGAGAGCATGAGTGGGAGGGGCAGAGAGAATCTCAAGCAGACTCCATGCCGAGTGCGAAGCCCAGCCTGGGACTTGAGATCATGACCTGAGCCAAAACCAAGAGTTGGACCCTTAACCGACTATGCCACCCAGGTAGCCCTTTTTATTCTATCTTTAGTGTTTCATTATTTTTTAAATTTATGATTTTTAAATTTATTTTTTCCTGTTGAGTGTTTGCTTTTATCTTCTTCATTTCTTTTGGTACTGTTAAGTGTAGCTTTTCAATTTCTCAAAAGCATTCTGTGGGTAATGTACACAGTATATATGTATGTATTATTTTAATTCCAGTATAGTTAACATAGTGTTATATTAGTTTCAGGTATACAATATAGTGATTCAACAATCCTGCACGTTACGGAGTACTTCTCCAGGTAAGTGTACTCTTAAATCCCCTTCACCTATTTTACCCATCTCCCCACCCACCCCCCCCTCTAGTTACCATCAGGATGTTCTCTATAGTTAAAAGGCTGTTTTTTTGCTTGTCTCTTTCCCTTGTTCATTTGTTTCATTTCTTAAGTTTTACATGTGAGTGAAATCATATGGTATTAAAAATACAGAATGACTCATGAATCTCTGTGTCATCTTTGCACAGGGACCATGCTAATCTCTGTATCATTCCAATTTCAGTATTTGTATTGCAAAAGCAAGTAGAATGTACACAGTATTTTAACAGCAAGAAAGCTTTCAACAACTGTTAAGAGCATGTCAAAAGGACTTAGGAACCAACCTAAAGAAGTTTCCCCTAGTCACAGTTGGGATAATTTGAGTATCAGTAAGAATAATTGCAGTGGATTGAAACACATGGAATATGTTTGAATCATGAATTTATAATGCTATCAAACTTATTTTTCACCTTTAAAAAAAAACAAACAAAACCCTGATTGAAGTATGAACTTCCAAAATGGTGGGGTGAGGTCAGTAGATGCTTTTCCCAGTGAAATTATCATTTAACTCATGAAAATTATTTTTAAAATCCAACCATTTAAAGTCTCTGGGATTGTTCTAAGAACATACAGCAAATAGAGAAACATTTATCCAAGAAAATCTACTAGTAAACCTTAATAAGAACAATGGACTTATTACTTAAATGGGAGTCTGTGACATTTGAGCCACAAACTGCTTCCCACTTCCCAGCTCAGTCTGATGGAATCTCTACTTTTCTAAGATGGAATCTCTACTTTTCTAAGATGCAGCCAAAGAGATGGGACTCCATTCCTCCCAGCTCCCAGTCTAGGCTATGGTTTCAGTCCAGGAAGGGCAGGCCATCAGCATCTCTCATCACCCCAACTTGGTGTTGCAGAAGCTGTGTGCAGGTAGGTTCAAAGCAGAGGACTGGAGGTCCCATCCCTGTCCGGCCTCCACTGTGGGACAGAAGTTCTACTGCACCTGCAGCAGGCTGTAGTACAGGGCCCTGATCTCTCCTGCTTCAGCTTGCCCACAGGGCAGAAGTTCCATATCTGGGGGAGCAGGACAAGAAGGCTAGGGGCCACTCCCCAGAAGAGAGACTCTCTCTCTCTTTCTTCCAGAGGGACTGGGCTGCGATGACGTGAGCCCGGAGCTGTGTGTGCCATGTGGAAGGAGCCTGTCTGCTACAGTATGGCATGGAAAAGAACTGAGGCAGCTGGAGAGCAAAGAGGTCCTAACCACATCGATGGAGTTCCTGAATGCAGGCAACCTGAAGGCGGGCACCATGGCTTTACTGGAGTGCCGTGAGCTTCAGGTGAGAGCATCCACCTAGCCTGCAGAACACAAGGGGAGCCCTCAATAAATGATGGATTCTCTGTTCTTCACGACTGCAGCAGTTTCTGCCATGAAAAATTGTCCTTACAAATTGTTGCCCAACTGTGTCAGTGCATAGGGACGTAATTTTCCCTGAGATGAGGTGAGTTTTTCCCGTCTGCAGATAGAGATGTTCGTCAAGCTTCAGAAAACCTTTTTCCAGATCTTTCCTGAGCGCATCTCCTGGCTGGGAACGGCAAGTGCCTGTCCACCCCGGTGTTGGTCGTCTGATTTCCGTGTCGGCAGTTTCTCTCCTCCACCTGTACTGTTGAGTCCCCAGGGGCTCAGACGTGGGTGACGGCATTCATCTCCACCACGGTTGCCTCCCAGCTCCTCCCTCAAACCCCTGGGCCACATGAGGCTCTGTGGGGAATAAAGGACCCTGAGCCACCGGCTGCCCCCAGCCTGGTGGCGCAGGACATGGGTTCCTGCCCTTTCCCGGTCTCCGCCGCCCCCCGACCTTCTAGTGGCAGTGCGGACAGCTGCGTGTGTGTGGCTTCTTGGCCACCGGCTGGAAGTCAAGTCAGAGGGAGAAGCCATCATTCCCCCCTCCCCCGTCCCCCGCCCCCCCCCACCCCAGGCCTGGCCAGGGAGCTGGTTGGAAATGCAGTCTCGGGCGGTCCTGGCCCGGCTGCCGCAGAAGAGCAGGTTCACAGTACCCCAGGGGGCAGGAGTTGCACATTAAGTTCCAGAAGCTCTGCTCCAGAGCCCAGGTTACAGCTCTGTGACCCTTTTATAACGAATCTATCACTTCTGGCTGCTCACGGTGTCATTCCTTACAGCGAAGAATGTCCCAACTTCTCATCAGACCACATCTGCGCTCTGACTCGACCTCTGACTTCATTTAAGTCTTACGTGCACAATTCACACTTTATTGAAACCTGAATTTCACTCAGATTCCCGCTGTGTCCTTGGCTTCCCTCACCTTTTCAAGAATTACGAAACTTTCCGCATTTCTGCCAGCTACTCCTTCCTGTTTTGTTCTCAGTTGGGGGTGTTTGTTTCTATTTGCTTTGTGTCCGTGTGCAAAAACAAGGAAAAACATTTGTGGTTCATGTGAACATAGAGCACAATTCAGATTTGTTCCCTATGAGATTCTCAGATGAGGAATTCTTATATTCTGTAATTGGTGAGAATATTTTCGCTTTAAACTATAATGTTGAATTATCACTTCTTTTGGCATATTTATTTAATGTATTTTGGGGTGAAAAGTTATTCTGTCATTAAAAAGGAGTCTTTGTTCAAAATGTGGCAGATTTTTCAAGAGCTGCTTTAGCAAATGTTGCTAACTGAAATATCATTCGGTAAGATAGTTATGTTCTTGGCAAAAATTAAAATGTATGAGCACATGAAGAGTTAGCCAAGAAACGGGGATTTGGGAATTCTCTTCTTCTGCTGGAAGGAATATATATTAGCATAGTCATTTTGGAAAGTAATATTGAAAATGTGCCATATCCAGCAATTTTACTTCTTTATACTCCAAGAGAAACTCTTATAAATGTGAGCAAAAAGGCATTTACTGGGGTGTATTAATGTTTCTTTTAAAGTATATTGGTGTGTGGCCCCGTTGTCTATATAACACCTGGGCTCCTGGTTAAACTGCAGATTCCTTAGCTCTATCCCCTACCTACTAAAAATTAGAATTCCTGGGAAGTGAGAGCCAGCAATCTGCATCTTTAGCAAGATACTCCCTTGCAAATTTGAAAACCGTTGCTGTTTTCTTAATCATAAGTGGTCTAGTTTTATTTATTCCATTTTTAATTATACTAATTCTTTTGAAAGTAAGTGCTGTTATATCGCTCACAGGAAAGTGAGAAGGGAGGCAATTGAATATCTGTAATGCTTGCCCCACTTCAAAGATTCTGTGAAATGTTTGAAATTCTTTGTATGTTTATTTTTAAAAAAAATTTAAAGATTTTATTTATTTATTTGACAGAAAGAGAGATCACAATTAGGCAGAGCGGCAGGCGGGGGGAGAGGGAGAAGCAGGCTCCTCGTTGAGCAGGAAGCCTGATGTGGTACTCAATCCCAGGACCCTGGGATCATAACCTGAGCCGAAAGCAGATGCTGAATCATCTGAGCCACCCAGGTGCCCTGTATGTTTATTTTTGTTTGTTTTTAAAACCTGCTATGGAAAATTTCAATGACAATAATGCATCAAAACCCAATGTGCCCACCATCCAGAGTCAACATCTGCCCTTTCGTGGCCAATTCTGTTTCATTTATATCCCCCCCCCCCACTTCACCCTCAACCCCCGTACTTTCCTCCACCTCCCTCATTATTTTGAAGGTCATCTCTGATAGTATATCATTTTCTTTATGCAGTGCAGTTGACATACAGTATTACCTTAGTTTTAGGCATACAATGTAGTGTTTCAACAATTCTATACTTTATGAAATGCTCACCACATAAGTGTAGTCATCACCTGTCACCTTGTTATTACAGTATTATTGACTATATCCACTGTGTTGTACTTTTCATCTCGGTGACTTATTTATTTTATAACTGGAAGTTTTATCTCTTGATCCCCTTCAACTGTTATGCCCATGCCCCCACCCACTTCCTCTCTGGCAACTACCAGTTTGTTCTCTGGTATTTATGAGTCTCTTTTTGTTTTTTGTTTGTTCATTTCTTTTGTTTTTTAGATTCCACCTATAAGTGAAATCATATGGTATTTATTTTTCTCTGTCTGACTTATTTCACTTAACGCAAGACCCTCTCGGTCCCATCCATGTTGCTGCAATGGCAAGATCTCATTCTTTTTTATGGCTGAGTAATATTATATAATAGATACATCCTACATCTATATATAGATGATATATATCATCTATCTATCTATCTATTTATCTATCTACCTCCTTACACTTTATCAGTGGACACTTGGGTTGCTTCCATATCTTGACTATTCTAAATAATGCTGTAGGGGCTCCTGGCTGGTTCCATCAGTGGAGCATGTGACTCTTGATCCAGGGTCATGGGTTCGAGTCCCCATATTGGGTATAGAGCTTACTTAAATAAGAAAAATGTTAAAAATAAGTAAATAAATAAATAATGCTGCAATCAATATAGAGGGGAATATATCTTTTTAAATTAGTGTTTTTTTTCCTTTAGGTAAATACCCAGAAGTGGTATTACTGGATCATATGGCACTTCTATTTTTAATTTTTTGGGCAACCTCCATACTGTCTGTCACTGTGGTTGCACTAATTCACTGTCCCACCAACAGGGCACAAAGAGGTTCCCTTTTCTTCATGTCCTTGCCAACATTTGTTGTTTTTTGTCTTTTTGATACTAGCCATTCTGATAGATTTAAGGTATCTCATTGTGGTTTTGATTTGCATTTCCCCGATGATTAGTATGTGGAGTATCTTTTCATGTGGCTGTTGGCCATCTATATGTTTTCTTTGGGAAAGTGTCTGTTCAGGTCCTTTGTTCATTTTTTAATGGGATTGTTTGGGTTTTTTTGGTGTTGAGTTATATAAGTTATTTATATATTGGATATCAACCCTTTATCAGATATGTCATTTGCAAATATCTCCTTCCATTCATTTGGATGCCTTTTTGTTTTGTTGAGGTTTCTTTTGCTGTGCAAAACTTTTTATTTTGTTGTAGTCCCAATTGTTTATTTTTCATTTTGTTTCCCTTACCTCAGGAGATATTATCTATAAATATGTTGCTAAGGCTAATGTCAAAGAGATTATTGCCTATATTTTCTTTTAAGAGTTTTATTATTTTAGGTCTTACATTTAGGTCTTTGGTCCATTTTGAGTTTATTTTTGTGTATGGCATAAAAAAATGGTTCAGTTTCATTCTTTCGCATGTAGCTTTCCAGTTTTCCCAACACCATTTATTAAAGAGATTGCGTTTTCCCCATTTCATATACTTGCCTCCTTTGTCTTAGATTAATTGACCATATAAGCACGGGTTTATTTCTGGGCCCTCTATCCTGTTCCATTGATCTATGTGTCATACTGTTTTGATTGCTATAGTTTTGTAGTACACCCTGAAATCTGGGATTGTGATACTTCCAGGTTTGTTCTTTCCAGAACTGGTTTGGCTACTCAGGATCTTTTGTTGTTCCATACAAATTTTAGGATTCTATTTTCTAGTTCTGTGAAAAATGCTATTGGTATTTTGATAGTGCATTGAATCTGTAGATTGCTTTGGTAGTATCAACATTTTAACAATATTAATTCTTCCAATCCATAAGTAAGATATATCTTTCCATTTGTCTGTGTCACCTTTAGTTTTTATCAGTGTCTTACAGTTTTCAGAGTATAGGTCTTTCATCAGTAGTATATCATTTTGTCTGTAAATATCTTGATAATGTATCTCTAAAAGATTAGGATCTTTTTACTATTTAATCACATCATCATTACCATCATTACACCTAAACCAAATTAACAGTCAATTGTTTATATCAGTAAATATCCAGTTCATGCTGACAACAATCCGGTGTTCACATTTCTGTCTCATTTTTTTTTACACTTGTTTGTTTGAATCAAGATAGAAATAAAGTTCATATAGTGCATTTTTTAACAATGTGTTTTAAATCTTTTCTTATGTATTGGTTTCCCCTCAAATGTTTTGTTATAGTTTATTTGTTGAAGAAAGCAGGTCCTATTGTGTTTCCCACCATCTGAATTTTGTTGATTGCATCCCTCTGGTTTCATTGGTATGTTTCTCTGTTCCCTGTATTTTCTGTAAATTGGCAGTTAGAGCTAAAGAGTTAGACCAGGTTCAGGTTTGATGTTTTTAGTTGGTGGCTCTGTGTACTTTTGTCACGAGGTATATGTCTAGCTGTCGCTCTGGTTAGCAGCCATTGCTGATCGTTGTCTAGATCTATTAATTCACTTGGAGTTGCAAAATGGTTCTATTCTAATTCCATCAAGTCTTCTTCATGTATTTGTAGAATTATTAAAAGAAAATTCCCTTCACCAGCTATTTGTTTAGTCTGAGTAACATTTCATACAGGATCAGTGCTTCATCCTTCCCTTTACTAGTTTTCAAAACAATGAGTTGGTTCTCTACCACTCTGCGAAGGTGATCATTTTCTAAAATTCAAAATATAATACACATGCTATAATATTCACTCTTTTAAATTATATAATTCACTGGTATCTAGTATAGTCACATCTGTGCAATTGATCATTTTTAAAAGTCTCATTATAAACTCACAAACATACTTAATGTGTTTCATTCCATAGCAGTTATTCTTTTGACATTCAAATTTTTTCATCTTTAGCCAATTAGAGCCTCTTTAAACTGGTCCCTGAGACTCTCTGACACACCCCTAGTAAGCTTTGACATTTTCTTTTCTTGCTTTCTGTTATGAGGAGATATTCCTGGTTTGCTATGTACTTTTCTGCTCCAGCCCAGGAATTAGTCATTTCTTCCAAGAAACCCTGGTTCCTTTAGTGGAAAATTGTATATAGAGGCCCCAGGCTGGGCACCCGACAGGTTATTGTTTCTAGGCCTCACATATTGATTTTCACCTTTTTAGTGGAGCTAATTTGTTTGCCGTGTTCTGTGATTTATAATCCATGAGAATTTGGCTATTGGTGACTTTCAGGAACTAAACAATGTCTTATTCAACTAACGACTTGTGTGAGAAAATACTGTTTGAAAATCACCTAATTGTCAGTCACTGTTTATTTTAAAATTATTTCCCTAGGGGGAGGGTGTGTGGCTTAAAGGCTCAGATTAAAAATTCTTACTTGACATTAATTATAGCCAGCTGAATTCCAACATGATGCAACTTGCTCATGTTAAGATAAGTATAACTTAAGTATCAAGTATCCGATAAATGGTTCATTTTTATAGGGCATACTTAGTTCAATAAAACTAGGGACTTTTTAGGGGAAAGTGAATATTTTTCAACCTTTGGGATATAAAATTTACCACAACTTTATTCAAGGTCTCTGTTTTCTATGGCAGTAATTTACTGTTTCCCATTTAGATTTCCATCAGTCAGTGATGTGGAATGAAAATCAACAGCTTCTTTTCTTCTTCTTCTTCTTTTCTTTTCTTTCTTGTTCTGTTCCTTTCTTTCTTTCTTTCTTTCTTTCTTCTTTCTTTCTTTCTTTCTTTCTTTCTTTCTTTCTTTCTTTCTTTCTTTTCTTCTTCTTCTTCTTCTTCTTCTTCTCTCTCTCTCTCTCTCTCTCTCTCTCTCTCTCTCTCTCTCTTTCCCCCCACAGCTTCTATTCTGACTAATCTTTCTCTGGAAAAGTGACTGAAAGGCCTGGTATTATTTCTGGCTCAAGGACCTATAAACATGTCAGGAATTTTAGTTAAGTTATTAAAACACTGTCAAAAACTGAGTAGATGCTTTTAACTATCTGATATAGATTAACAGCTCTGAAGGAACAAGTAAATTTTAGCACATAACCAAAATCCATTTGACTGCATTGAAACCATCTATTCTGTATTCACAGCATACGCCTTTGAAATATTCTGCTCTCTATGTACCTAAATAAAATTTCCTTTTACTGTGTGCTTGTTTAAGCGAGAAAATAAAAGCACTTAAGAATGTTTTTATTCTGCCACACACAGCCTCCTTATTTGCAGTTCCCCAAGGGCAAGCACCACATCTTTTTACTCTCTTGCCCAGAAGTCTATAGGTCCCAAATACCAGAACATTGAACAAAAGTATCAGTGCAAGATAGGCTGTCCTTCAATGTAAGTTGTCAGGTCCTTAATCACTCACTGCTTCCCTACCAAATGCTTTCATTGATCTTAGATGTCCTCCAGGTCCTACGGTGAATATTTTCATAAATTCTGTTTTGTATGTTATTATAACATTGAATAATTTCTGATCTCTGTTGCTTATACTGTTTCTTTATTTTATGATGAGTATTTTATATTGAGTGTACTTCTAGTAAAATGATCTTTATCATGCACTATTGTTTATGGCCTTCCATAAATGGATTTAAAGTACAAATTACTTTCCCTTTTTTGGCAGCTTATAGTTGAGCTCATCTGTATAATCATCTACAGAATAATTGTTGTACTGCAAAAAAGTTTTATCTAATATAATTAATAGAACTAAGGCATTGTTTCCTTGTTTCCCAACAAAGTTAATAGTCTCTTGTGTATGAAAAGTAATGGCAACGGGCTTTTGTAAAGTCTGAAGACCTAAACTACTTCGGACTTATAATTTTTTTTGAACAACTTCTGGACTTTTAAATTGAGGAAACAGTTTTCACTGATGATCCCTGATACTCTTTTCTGAAGTGCTTTATACTGGTGTACTTAGAAGTATTTGATGGTAATTATGGAAGAACTAACAAGAATGCTGACATTAGATTTTTGTATTCATGCCGCTTATAGCTACATGGTGATGAGGCCCCATTCTTGACATAGCATAGCGTTAAATGGAGGCCCTTGGAAAGTACTTAAAACACTGTTTATCATTTTAAAAAAATTATTAGTGTGCACACAGAAGCTATTTCCCATATTTTACTTGAACAAGTATTAGTTTTATTTACCTTTCTGTGAATACAGTCTGTATCACAACCTAATGAAATTTTCTAGAAATGGTGAAGACATGTTGTCATTCATCATTTTTGAAAGGAAATTTAATCCCTTTCAAAAAACCAAAGGTAAAGCCCCGAGAGGAAAATTACCATCCAGTACGTCCTCAGAGATTTCTGGTTATTATACCTTTGTTTTTCCTTCTTGAAAGCATTTTATAACTGTAAAATGTCTGAGGGAATGGACAACTTGCATTTTGGGAGTTTTAAAGTTATAACAGGAACCTAAGTACATGGCCTCTGTATTTGAAGACTTCACACCAGTATGCTATTTGTTTTATAACCTTTGTGTTCTTTACTGTTTAAAAATCTCTTTAACATTTAGTGAATTGAGAAATAAAACATGTCAGATTCTGGATTAATGTAGGATTACACTGCTTAACGTTTAACTAATAACTTGTAAACATAGTTTGGGGTCCCAAGTCCAGTATGGAAACCATGAAAATTTAATGGAAACGCAAATATGCATTTTTGGAGTTGATAGATGCTTGTTTATCAAATACGTACTTTTCTTTTTCTCCTAAATCTTTTTAAACTTTAAAAGGCCTGTTTAAGTAGTTTGTAGGAAAAAAACCCCATACTCAATTCTGTTACCTCTCTAAAGACTGTGAAAAACTCATTATATATGAAACAATTACGTAAGACTTAAATTTCATAGGCTCCCAAACTCTGAGATATATAGAAATAGACATTAAAAATTCCTGTTCATTGCAATGTGCGAAATCAATTTGAAAAGGTAACCCTTTTCCTCATCTTTGTATCCTGCAAACTAATAAAATCAGGTCGTTTGAATCCTTGTTTAAAAAAAAAAAATTAAACGGTTTGGTAGTAGCTGTAGGATAACCCTTCTCCCCCGCCTTGTGCCCACACACCCATTTAGACTGGCAAGCCTTTTTTCATTTTATTTCAATTTTTTTTTTTTTTTTTTTAAGCCAAGGCAGGGAACGGCGGGGATTGCTAAATTTATCTTCTCCAGCCACAGGGATGAAGAAAACACATTTACTGCGGGCGGGGGTCTGAGGCCCTGCGAACAACTCGAGCAGGAGCCTCGGCCAAGACGGGCGCGGAGAGGCGGTAGGTCTCCGGGGAGGGCCCGGGGGGTGGCCGAGGCCCACGGGAGATGGTGCGGGCCGCCCGCCTCTCCACGGGGTCGAAGGACCGCGGCCCCGCGCGGGCTTTACGGCCGAGGCGGCAGCAGCGGCGCGTGTGTGGCGGCGGCGGCGGCGGGCGGGAGCGCGGAGGAGGTGGAAAGAAGGGGGGCGCTGTCACGGAGACTCCGGCCGCCGGAGACCCCGCCGCAGCGAGGCCACTGGGCTCCCCGGTCGTGGAGCGTGAGCGGCGCCGACCCGGGGCGCCAAGGGGACACACCGGGCGGAGGAGGGGGCCTATCTACCCTTCCGCATTTTCCTGGGTCTCTCTCCCGGGCGGTGACGTGACGTGCTGACGGCGGGCCCGTGCCGGGGAGCTGGGCCGCTTTTTGTCAGCTCCGAGCTCGGCCCCTCCTCCCTCCCTCCGCCCGCCCCACCAGCCGGAGCCCGGCCCAGTGCTCCAGAGAAAGGCCGGCCTGCAGCACCCGGCACCGTCGCCGTCGCCGACCGCCCGCACGCCCGTCCGGTGAGTTCCGGGCGCCGCCGCGGCCGTGGGGCCTAGCGCGCGCGCAGCGGCCTGGTCCCGGCCTGGTCGGCGGCCCGCGAGGCCCCCTTCCGCGCTAGGCCGGGCGGTGCGGCGCGTGGCGCCGAGCAGGCCCCGAGGAGGCCGCAGTTAGGCCCAGGGAGGAGCCCGGCTGCCCCGAGCGGCGGCGGAGGCGCGCTCCGTGAACGGGCGGGGGTTGGGGGAGGGTCGCCCGGTGGCCCGGGAGGCGGCGGAGGGGCGTCGGGTCGGCGCCGCGGCCTGCCCGGGGCACCGCGCGGGGGCGAGGCCTGGCAAGGAGGCGAAGGCTGCAGGCGTGAGGTGAAGGCCGCAGGCCGGCCGGGCCGATTTTCGCTATGTAAATATCGGCGAGGGGGGGGAGGGACGGGGGACAAGATGGCGGCGGCTCGGCGCCTGCTGCAGGGGACGATTGAGGGGGTTGTCGGGAGGGGGAGCCGCCATCTTGAAGGCGGCGTCTGAAGAGAAAATTCCGCTACAGCCCGTGAGGGGGGGTCGGAGAGCGGGCGGCGGCGGCGGCTCCGGTGACGGGCCTCCGAGGCCCGGCGCGGCAGCGTGTGCGCGGAGGGGGCGTGCTCCTCCCACAGCGGCCATTGCCCTTGCCGCCATGATGGGCGCTCAGGCTCTAGGCGCTTAGCGGCAGCGCCACCTTGCTGCCCTCTCTCCCGCAGCCCCGTGACTGGCTGCGGCTTCCGCTGCATTTTAACTGAGGCGGCCATCTCGTCCCTAGGCGTCCCTGGCCCCGCGCCTTTCTCCCGCTCCTGTGGCAGCCCGAGGGCTTTCGGGACGGGTGGCAGCCCAGCCATCTGGGCTCACTACGGCAAATGGACCCCCACGACATTTTATTTTTACTCAACGTCGTACGTGGCTGTTCTGGTGCCCTCGATGCGGTTTTCCAACACTCACTGCTTTCTCTAGTACCTGAATAAAGAAATAAAAATAAAATTCGATAGGAAAGAAGTTCTCATCACTCTTTTATTCAACAGAGGGAAAAGTGTAATTTGTACATCACGAAAACGAATAAAGTTTTAAAGGAGTCTTTTCAACTCATTTATTTAAAACAACTTTCTTGAAAAGGTCCATTTAAGCTGTTAGTGATCTGTTGGTATTAATTTTTTTTTTTTGAGGCGTAAGAAGGGCAGAAAGCTTTTTTATTTTCTTGGTGATGCAGTATTTATTGTTCCTCTGCTTGCCATGTTTTTTAGTTTATTTGATTTGAAAAATTCTTAGGTGCATTCCGTCCCTCAAAGGACTTTTTGATTGCATGCTGCACGACTCCCCTGCAAACTTGGAACTCAGTGTTAGCGATGCACTGTGCTGGCTGATAAGAAAGATTAGAAAGGTTCTTGTAACGCAGACGGTGGCTGCAAGAAGTTCGTTTTTCAGAGGCGGAGGAGACGTGGTGGATTGCACTCAATTGCTGCGGGAAAGGTACAGCCAATTACTGGGGTACCAGAGGAAGGCAGAGTTTCTATTTGGAGCATGAGGGAAGGGTTTCTGAAGTAGGTGACATTTTGAGGTTACTTAAGGCTGGGTAGGACTTTTTTAAGCAGAGGTGGGGGCTGGGGGAAAGGGCATTTCAAGGGTGAAGCTTCTTCACAAAATAGTATTTGGAAAAAAAACAAAGCTAAAACAAGCAGCAAATATTTGTGGTTTGGCAGGAGTTTATGGTGAAGGTAGGAGGGTGGTGGGAATCCTGGTTAGAAAAGGTAGAAGAGCTTGCTTGCCGGGTGGGGGGCTTATATGATAGGGCTGCCTGGGGAAGCCCTCACGTAGAAGGATGGCGATACACCTGAGCTGGCTTTTATATTTACTTAGCAGTTCCACTGGACTAGGAAAAATTTCAGAGTTGAGAAATAATGAGAGTAGCAAGTGGATCAGTGTTTTCACTTCCTGAGTGATTATCAAAACTTCAGAAGTTAAGCCAGTTTTACTATTTAAATGATCCGTTTGTACTAACTTTTCACTCCAAATAACGCTTGCTTCTGAGTTAAAATTTCTGTAGTAAACAAAGAGAGGTTTCTGACTTCATTTACCGTGGTTGAAAATCGCAGCATTAGTGCTGTGGGTTACTTACGAAGATGAGCAATGAACCTGTAAGTATTATCATGGTCATTTTTTAAGAAATCAATTTGAAAAGTTAGATTAGAAGAAAGATCACTAAAAAGGCAGTGGCCTTCAGATGGCCTTTGGCAACCCCTGTTCTTCCCCCTGGTGAGAGTAACTACCTTTTTGTTTGAGAGGGGACTAAGACTGTTTGCTAAGCTAAACCTTCTCATGTTTTGATTAACATTTGACTGTCCTAGATGGACGTGTGGGGAATGTGTTTCCTAGAATTCTATGATCTAAATCTATAGGTAGCAAAAGTATTCACTAGAAAGCTGTTTCAGTTTTTGCATTTTCCTGGGCTGCAAGAGGTCAGAGCCCTGATACTCTATGAGAGGACGGGAGGGAACTGAAGATGCTCATGTTTATCATAAGGGCCATGGTTTAGAAAAGTTGGAGAAACACTGTGTTGTAGGAGGTTGACTAGAAGCAAGTTGCTAAGCAAGTGGGCCGCTAAGCAAGTGGGCCGCGGTTGTTGAGGTGGTAAGGATAAACATAAACTTAGAAGAACCAGTTGCTTTCTATCTTGACAGCTGGGAAAGACATAGAGGAGGTGTAAAAAAGAGAGCACTGTCTAGCTGCACACACAGTATAGCAGGAGTAGGTGGTTAAGATTGAGACTCAAGTTGTGTAGTTAAGAAGACAGATCGTGTGTAGTTTAGAAGGATTTCTGCTGAATATCATTAAGTATAAAATCTTTTTGCCTGAAAGGGTAGACCTTGATCTGGAAAACTGGTGTAACACCTTATTACCCAACCATTTTGGATAAATGAGGTATTAGTTCTTAATTTATGTGTATATTTCAGATAGGTTCAAGTTTCCTTTTTTAAAAAACATGCCCAAAGTGCATTAAAACTTTTTTTTTTCCTCATTGTTTTTTGTAAATGCTTCCTCTCTAATCCCTTCGGGACTTGGCAATTGCCATTGATGACCTTGCTTGTGTTATTTGTGTTTATGTACACTGGCTATTCCAGACTGTTCTTTTACTCTCAAACTCCTCTACCCGTCCTTGAAACCCCTCAGCCTCATGGAGATTACCCAATCTCTTACTTAAACCAGAAAGATAGACAACAATCTCATCTAAGCATTTGAGTTTCCTTCCTTTCCACTGCATATTCTTCCTCTGTCTCTACCTAGGCTTTCCTCCAATTCTTTTGCTGCAGGAAAAATTGGGCTCCTTTAGGCCAGCAACTGTTTTGCCCACGTGCTCCACTCGTCTGGGATGGGGTTCTCTCAGTGATTCTGCTGCTTGCATCATTGCCCTCTCTGCTGGTGCTTAGAAACGTTCCTAGGTTTGCTCATCTTAAAATACCTCACTTGTCTTCTCGTTCCCTTCACCAGTACTTTTATTTCTTTTCATTGCACTTATTTCTGAATCCACTATTTCCGAAATTAGGAAACTTTCAGAACATGTCATTGGGTATTTTGAATAAAAGTGTTCTTTGTTTCAGAAACTTTCTGTGCCTTCTGTCTTCTGTCATGGGATTTCCCTCAAGGTCAATCCTCTGTCCTTTTCCTTGAATCTTCTCCCTTGGTTTGAATGTCCCTTTTCCATGCCCACCCACTTTTCTAGTTTCTCATCTAGCATTTCTAGTTGCCTACTGACCATCTCTACCAGGTATGTTACTATCTCAACATGGCTGAAACCAAATTTATCTAGTATATTGTAGATGTCCAGTACTATTTATAGCCCTTTTTTCTTATTTTTTAACCCATAGTCTCTCACATATCAGTGTGGGCAACTTTAATTTAGTATTTGACCTATATTTTAACTGTGTGTTTATATTTTTGTCATCTTTTCTGTACTCTGTAGAGATAGGTTCTCTCTCTCTCTCTCTCTCTCTTTTTTTTTTTTGGCAGGATTTTATTTATTTGATAGAGAGAAACACAGCTAGGGAGAGAACACAAGCATGGGGAATGAGAGAGGGAGAAGCAGGCTTCCTGCCAAGCAGGGAGCCCGATGGAGGGTTCGATCCTGGGAGTCTGGGATCATGACCTGAGCTGAAGGCAGACAGTCAATGATTGAGCCACCCAGGCACTCTGAGATAGGTTCTCTTTTACTGTCCTCGAGTACCTGGCACATGGTCATTGTCTCTGAAAACAATTATCTCAGTTATGGGTAAGTGTCCAACTCTTTGCTTTTGGCTTGGGTCATGGTCTCATGGTCCTGGGATCGATCCCTGCATTGAATTCCGTGGTCAGTGTGGAGTCTGCTTGAGATTCTCTCTCCTTCTCCCTGTGCCCCTCCTGCTAGGGTGTGTTCTCTCTCTAAAATAAATAAATCTTTTTTTTTTTAGTATTTTTATTTATTTATTTGCAAAAGAGAGTGAGCACGAATGGGAGGAGGGGCACAGAGATCGAAGCAGGCTCTGTGCTGAGCAGGGAGCCCGGTGTGGGGCTGCTCCCAGGACCCCTAGATCATGACATGAGCCAGAGGCAGATGCTCAACCTACTGAGCTCCCCAGGTACCCCTAAATAAATCTTTAAAAATCCAGGTGTCTCTCAAGTATCGCATGGTTTCACTTACTTGCGGTGCATGGGGGGTAAACTGGAGGACAGTGGGAGAAGGAAAGTAAATGGGAACTAGGGTAATCTAGGGAGGGAAACGAAACAACAGAGACTTTGGACACAGAAACAAACTGAGGGACTTGGAGGGAGGGCGGTGGAGGGATGGGAGAGCCTGGTAGTGGGTACTGGGGACACCTAAAGCGTGGAGCACTGGGTGTGGGGAATGGGGAATGAATCTTGGAACACTGGAAAAAAAAAATTTTAGTAACAATAAAAAAAAAAATCCAGGTGTCTCATAACCATATTTTATTCAGAGGAGACACACTTTAAGGAAAATTCAATGAGAAGTAGGTATAGGATTTTTTAAAATATATTTAAAATTTTTAAATTGTGAAGTATTTCAGAACTCTTGAAAAGCAGGTATCACCGAAATTTAACAGAGTTTAATAGTTTATTACATATGTGCTTCATAACCTTTTTGTTTGTTTAAAGAAAGAAAATGTCACAGATCCATTTAAAAGTGCCCTCCCATCCCATCCCATTCCTGTCTTTTCTTTGCAAGAAGTAACAGTTGTCCTAATATATATGTACCAAAACCATTATCAGGTATTAGTTTTCGTGTTTTAACTTTACATAAATGGTATCATAAATTGAACATAAACAGAAGATTCTTCTGGCCGCATTCGTGTATGCTCTGCATAAGTACTATACAGAGGCTACATGATACATGATGTCATAATAGGTTGAACACAGAAGCATTTATGGGAATCCAGTTGTCCTCTATTAAGCCTATCGTTAAAGAGATTGGCAGAAATATAAAATAATACTCTCACTTATTTTTTTGTTTTGGAAAATAATTATTTTAAAATAAGTGCTTAGGTACAGTTGGCTTGTTTTTAATGAATTAGTATTTTTAAAAGTCTCAGATTTCTGATATAAATATCTATAGATAGAACGCACATAAAAACTCTTTGCGGTCCTCAATTTTTAAGAATGTAAGGGTGTCCTGAGACCAAGAAGCTTGAAAACTACTGATTTAGTTCATTATACTTCTGTTTCAATGTATAAATATACTGTGGTTTATTTATCTGTTCTTATGG
>PITA01013396.1:0-17181 GCA_004023965.1 Spilogale gracilis | reverse complement strand
GGGATCTAATTTTATTTTTTTAATATGCATTCATTGAGTAATTCAGCCATCTCCCCACTGATTTATAATGAAACTCCTGAGGTTTATTGTATTCTCATGTATACACATCTGTTTCTAGTTTCTCTCTTCTGATTCTTTGGTCTGTTTGACTCTCTATATCTGTACCACTGTGAATTAATAATGATAGCTTTATAACTAAATCTTTTTTTTCCTTTTTTTTTTTTTTTGCCTTATGTTCTTTCTCTTCAGAACTTTTAAAGCTGTTTTCTTTGTTTTTATTTTTGAGTCAGTTTGTCAGTGTCTCTGAAAAACTTGGATTTTTATTATATTTGCATCAAATGTATAGAATAAATATATAGACACGTAGATACATGCTAAGTAGTGGAGCTGGGATTTGAATCTGAGCATGCTCTGCTGCTTTTCTTTTTTTTTTTTAAGATTTTATTTATTTATTTGACAGAGAGAAACACAGCTAGAGAGGGAACACAAGCAGAGGGAATGAGAGAGGGAGAAGCAGGCTTCCTGCTTGGAAGCCTGATGCGGGGCTCGATCCCAGATCTCCAGGATCATGACCTGAGCCAAGCAGGAAGCCTGATGCGGGGTTCGATCCCAGGTCTCCAGGATCATGACCTGAGCCGAAGGCAGTCGGCAAACCAACTGAGCCACCCAGGCACCCCTCTGCTTGCTGCTTTTCATAAAGCTCTTGTACAGCTTTTATTAGTTTTTTTGCTAGATACCATGCAATTTTTGTTGTGAATTGGATTTTATTATTATTTTTTTATTTAATTATTGCTAATGTATAGGGAATACTACGGACTTAGGTGTATTCATCATGTAACATTGCTGATCATTGCTCTTACTGTATTTCGTAGATTCTGAGATGTACTTTTCTCCTCTATATTTTAGAATTTATAAAATCACAATAGGTTTCAGTAGGCCACCTTTATAATCACTGGTGTTCAGGCAGCAGTCTTTTTTTTTTTAAGATTTTATTTATTTATTTGACAGAGAGAGACACAGCTAGAGAGGGAACACAAGCAGAGGGAGTGAGAGGGAGAAGCAGGCTTCCCGCCGAGCAGGGAGCCCGATGTGGGGCTCGATCCCAGGTCTCCGGGATCATGACCTGAGCCGAAGGCAGTTGCTTAACCAACTGAGCCACCCAGGCGCCCCCAGGCAGCAGTCTTGATGTAGTTCTCTTTGCATACACATGCCCACACTTGGTCAGCACTCTTCGTTTTGTCATCACTTAAGTGAGCATGTACATTGTTGTGCTGTTCTTTCATGCCAAACGCTAACACTGAAGGCAAAAGGAATTGCGAAGTAGATTTCTGACTCGAAAGAAAATCCCACAGATAATAATGGAGCATCTTGAGAAATGCTGTCACCAATACTCCTGTTGGCAGAGGACAGTATTGTTAAGAAAGATTAGATAGGTTTGAGTAGAAAAGCAATCCATGTTAGGGCCCCGAATGTGACGTTTTAGGAAAATCATATCAGTTTTTTTTTTGCTTTTGTTTTTCTTTCTTTATATATGTAAGATATGATAAAATATAAGTCTAAAAGAATGGTCTCAATCTAAAATGAAAATTCTGGATAAAAAAGTGTGGCATCAGTTTAATTGGCAGTGTTTTTTCATAGTTGTATGTAAAACAAGGATGCATCTTATTGTTGGTAGTATCTTTAGATTGAATGAAACGTGCAGTAATAGTTTATAATTCTTTTGCATTTTCTAAGTAGTTGAATGTGATTAGTGAAGGTTTTATTCCTTATTTGCTATTAGATTTTGCCCCCTGTTTCTTTATTATATTTTTTGAAACTGCATTGACTAATGCATTTAGCACAGTGTTGAATGGAAGCATTGGTATCAGGCCTCCTTCTCTAGGTACTAAGAGAGTGCTTCTAATATATTTTATCATTAAATATCATGCTGTGTAGTGGATTTTTTTTTGGAGAGGTTAGATATTATTTATTTTCTACTTATCATTTTAGAGTTTTCATCTTCAATTTTTTTTTTTAGTGCTTTTGCTGCATCTGTTAGTGTGATGAATTGCATTAATAGATTTTTTTTTTTTTTAATGTAGGCTCCATGCCCAGTGGGAGCCCAACATAAGGCTTGAACTTAAGACCCTGAGATCAAGACCTGAGCTGAGATCAAGAGTCAGACCCTTAACTACCTGAACCACCTAGTAATCCCTAGATTTTCGCTTTTAAACTGTGTTTGGATGCCCTGGATATTTGCATCCCTTTGTTACTGCCAGGTACTTTTCCTTTTTGGGGTAGTCTTTGTTTTGTTTCCATAAGCTTATGCTAACTTCATAAGATTAGTTATATTTTGAATCAAGTTGTATTTAATAGAGATGCTCTTGTTTCTTGAAAATTAAAATTCATCTGTGAAACTAGTGTTTTCTGTGATTCGATTTTTGATACAGTAATAGTTTCATGATAAGTCTTTTTGGTTTTTTTTGTTATTTATACAAAAGGAACAATATTTTAGAAAAATATAGAATTTCAAATAATACTGGTATAAAATACAGGCTTCTATAATGACTTTAAAATATTAATTTCATTAATTTGGTTTTTTTTGACTAGTATTACCAGTAACTTGCATATATTATTAAGTCTTTCCAAGTAGTTCTTTTATTGATCCTTTCTGTTCCTTACTGATATGATTAATATTTTTTCTTTCTACATTATTTACTTTTATTCTGATATTTAAGAAAATTTAAGTTGAAGGTTTAGCTTATTAATATAATCTCTGCTCTTAGTGTATCTTTAAAACTGAATTTTCTCTGAACTATAACTGGATGTTATTTTGACATGAGTTCATTTTTATTCTTAATATATTGTAATTTTCATAAATTTCCTATTGCCCATTGAATTATTTAGAACTTTGTTTTTAAATCTATGGGATTTTTTTTTCTCTTGTCTCTGTGACATTTATTTCTAATATTGCATTATAGTTGGTTCGCATTGATATGCAAAAATTAACTATATTCTATAGTAACAAAGAATGAAAATTAAATTTAAAAGCTAGTACCTGTTACTCAACCATAAAAAAGAAAGACATTTTGTCATTTGCAACAACATGGATGGAGCTAGAGAGTATTAAGCTAAGTGTAATAAGTCAGAGAAAGACAAATACCATATGATTTCACTCATATGTAGAATTTAAGAAACGAAGGAGCAGAGGAGGGGAAAGAGAGGGGGGGAGTATGGAGTGTCCTTGTTGTGATGAGCACCGGGTATGCTCATGGAAGTGCTGAATCACTGTATTGTACATGTGAAAGTATTATTATACTGCGTGTTACCTAATTGGAATTTAAACAAAAACTTTAAAAAAAAAGTCTTGTTCTTCAACATGTTGAATAGTATCAATTCTCCCTTAATTAATCTCTTCATTCAGTCGAAGTCCCAATGTACTTTCGTTGTAAATCAGCTGACCCTCTATATGAAGGTCTTCTTTCAGATTGTTCTGTTCCACTGATCAATCTGGCTTTGTGCCAACTATTGTAATCACTGTAACTATAATAAGCTTTGATATATAGCAGTGTAAGTCTTCAAACTTTTTTTTTTCAAGATTGCCTTTGCTATTCCACGCCCTTCACATTTCCATATAAGTTTGAGAATTGGTCTATCAAAAAAAAAAGGTACTGTTGGGGTTTTGTTTAGCATTGCATTGAATCTCTACATATCACAACTGACCTGTTTGTAATATTGGTACTTCTGATCCATGGACGTTGTATCTCTCCCCACTAACTTAGTTCTTCTTCCATTTCTCAGTAAAACTTTTACTAAAGGTTTTAGTGTGTTTTTATTTAAATTCTGGTTAACACATAGTACAATATTAGTTTCAGGTACACAGTACTTCCAGTACAACACCCGGTGCTCATCACAAGTATACTCCTTAACCCCATCACTTGTTTAGCCTGTCCTCCCACCCACCTCCACTCTGGTAACTGTAGCTTTTTACTCTATAGTTAAGAGTCTGTTTCTTGGGGCACCTGAATGGCTGAGTTAGTTGGGTGTCTGACTCTTGGTTTTGGCTCAGGTCATGATCTTAGGGTTGTGAGATTGAGACCCACGTCAGGCTCCACACTCAGCAGGGAGTCTGGTTGGGATTTTCTCTCTCTCTCCCTCACCCTCTGTGTCCTGCAGCCTGCCCCCCCTTATGCTCCCTTGGGCTCTTTCTCTCAATACATACATACATACATGAAAATTTTTTTTTTTTAAGACTGTTTCTTTACCTCTCTTTCCCCCTTACTGGTTTCTTTTATTTCTTAAATTCTACATATGAGTGAAATCATGGTATTTGTCTTTCTCTGACTGACCTACTTCACTGAGCATAGTACTCTAGCTTCATCCATGTCATTGCAAATGACAAGGTGTTCTTTTTTATGGCTGAGTAATATTCCATTGTGTATATATACCACATCTTTATCCATTCATTAGTTGATGGACAATTCCATAAATTAATGACTGTTTCCATAACTTGGCTATTGTAGATGCTGCTGCTGTAAACATTGGAATGCATTATGCCTTTGAATTAGTATTTTTGTATTAGGGTAAATATCTAGTACAATTGCCAGATCATAGGGTAGTTCTATTTTTAACTTCTTGAGGAACCTCCATACTGCTTTTCACTGTGGCTGTACCAGTTTGCATTCCCACCAACAGTGCAGAGGGTTCCCTTTTACCCAAATCCTCACCAACGCCTCTTGTTTCTTGTGTTGTTGATTTTAGCCGTTCTGACAGATGTGAGGTGAAATCTCATTGTAGTTTTGATTTGTATTTTTCCTGATGATCAGTGATGTTGAGGATCTTTTCATATGTCTATTCACCATCTGTTATGTTTTCTTTGGAAAAGTGTCTTTGTGTCTTCTGCCTATTTTTTAATTGGATTATTTCTGTTTTGGGTGTTGAGGTTTATAAGTTCTTCATATATTTTGGATACTAACCCTTTATGAAATATGTTACTTGTAAATGTCTTCTCCCCTTCTGTAGGTTGCCTCTTAGCTTTGTTGATTGTCTCCTTTGCTGTACAGGAGCTTTTTATTTTGATCATGTCCCAACAGTTTGTTTTTGCTTTTGTTTCCCTTGCCTCCAGAGACATATCTAGAGAGAAGTTGCTGTTGCCTATGTCGAAGAAGTTAACTGCCTGTGTTTTCCTCTAGGATTTTAGTGGTTTCATTTCTCACATTTAGGTCTTCTATCCATTTTGAATTTATTTTTGTGTGCAGTGTAAGAAAGTGATCCAGTTTCATTCTATTGCATGTAACTGTCCAGTTTTCCCAACCCAATTTGTTGGAGTGACTATCTTTTTCCCATTGCATAGTCTTTCCTGCTTTGTCAAAGATTAATTGACAATATAGCTGTGGGTTTGAAGAGCAAGACTGATTTATCTATATATTTGTGGTTTTTTTGTTTTTTAAGATTTTATTTATTTGACAGAGAGAAACACAGCCAGAGAGGGAACACAAGCAGGGGGAGTGAGAGAGGGAGAAGCAGGCTTCCCGATGTGGGGCTCTCTCCCAGGACTCGAGGATCATGACCTGAGCCGAAGGCAGTCGCTCAGTCGCTTAACTGAGCCACCCAGGCGCCACCTATATTTGTATTTTTTAATCACACTTAGAGTTTTCAAGTATTTGTATCAATGAGATTTAAATGTGTTATGTAAGAAGACTTTTGTCTTCAGGTCTATTAATTTTGTACCTGCACACTTTATAAAATCATGCTGATGGTAGTTTTTCATTTGATTTCTTTGGACTTCATAGTTAGATCATATATAAATAGGTATAATAATAATTGTATTTTGCATTTTATTATCTTACCTAATTGCATTGGCTATAAATTCTCATGTAATCTTAAAATAGTGTTAATGGGTGTACTTGTCTCTTGAGAGAGTGTTAACAAGTTGGTGGGGTGGGACAGAGGGAAAGAGAGAATCTTTTTTTTTTTTTTTTTAAAGATTTTTTTTATTTGACAGAGAGAAACACAGCCAGAGAGGGAACACACGCAGGGGGAGTGAGAGAGGGAGAAGCAGGCTTCCCGCTGAGCAGGCAGCCCAATGTGGGGCTCGTTCCCGGGTCTCCGGGATCATGACCTGAGCCACCCAGGCGCCTGGAGAGAGAATCTTAAGCAGGCTCTTTGCCCAGTGCAGAGCTCTGTGCTGGGCTCAGACTCATGACCCTAGATCATGACCTGAGCCAAAATTGAGTTAGTTGCTTAAGGGACTGAGCCACCCAGGCATCCCAGGGTGTCCTTGTTTTAATGGACTTTAGAAGGAACATTTTTAGTGTTTTGCCTTAATTTAATCCAAAAACACATTATAACATGCACTAGTTTAAGATTTGCTTATACTCGTGTCTTTTTTATAATTTATAAAATTCCTGTAAAATTCACCCTTTAAAAATGTACAGTTCAGTGGTTTTTAGTAAATTCAGAGTTGTGCAGTCATCACCACTAATTTTAGGACATTTTATTACCCCCAAAAGAAATCCTGTGTCTATTAGCAGTCATTGTCACCAACTCCCACCCCTCGCAACCACTAATTTACTTTCTATCTGTATGTATTTGCCTATTCTTGACGTTTAATACCTGGTCTCTCCTGTCTGGCTCCTTTCACATAGCATATTCTTTCCAAGGATCACCCATGTTGTAGCATGTATTTGTGTTTCATTACTATTACATTTTTTAAAAAAGATTTTATTTATTTAAGAGATCGCACACGTGCAAGTGAGCATGAACTAGGGGAGGGGCAGAGGGACAAGCAGACTCCCTGCTGACTGCAGACCCTGGAGCCCAAGGTGGGGCACGGTGCAGTTTGGCTCTCTTCCAGGGGCTGGATCGCAAGACCCTGAGATGATTATCACCTGAGCCTGAGCAACCCAGGTACTCCATTCCTGTTGTATTTTTTAACTGTTAAGAAAATACCTTTCTGGGGTACCTGGCTGGCTCAGTAGGTACAGCATGTGACTCTTGATCCCGGGATTGTGAGTTCAAGCGCCATGTTGGGTGCAGAGATTACTTAAAAATAAGACCGCTAAAAAAAAAAATCTTTATATTACAGTGTAACTGGGTAGTTTTTTATATATATGTATTTTTTAAGATTTTATTTATTCTGTGAGAGAGCAAGAGCAGGGGGAGGGGCAGAGGGAGGAGGAGAAACAGACTCCCTGATGAGAAGGCAGCCCAACGTGGGGACATGGGGCCCAATCTCAGGACCTGAGTAGAAAGCAGATACGTAACCGACTGAGCCACCCAGGTGCCCCCTGACTAGTTTGTTTTAAATAAAAAGTAGATGTTCCAGAGTATGGGAAATGAAAAAGGGATAAAAAAAGAGACATCCTGACTCATTGTTAAAACATATCCCTACCCAGACGTGGAGAGGATACTACCAAAAACAACATAACAGAAATAGATGTTGAATTTCAACTTTCTGACATCTGTTGAGAATATTAGGATATTCCTTTCTTGACCCATTAATTTGGGCCATTATTTGGCTCCATCCTTGAATTCCAGAATAATCATACGTTGTCAAGGTCTCTTTGTGTGTGTGTAAGCATGTTTTTTACATGATAGATTACATTCACAAACACTTCACTTGGGATTCATAATCAAGCTTGTGGTTTGATTACATTATTTTTGTTAGGTTTTTAAAAAATGGCAAAATTTTGTGAAAGAAAGAGAAAGCTTTTCTCCTCTGTTCTGGGATAGTTCAGATAGCTTTGGGAGAAACCTAGAGCTTTTTGAAAGGATAAGAGGCAACTTTCTCCTTTACTTAAAAAATTTTTTTCCATGGGACGCCTGGGTGGCTCAGTTGGTTAAGTGACTGCTTTCGGCTCAGGTCATGATCCTGGAGACCCGGGATCGAGTCCCACATCGGGCTCCCTGCTCGGCAGGAAGCCTGCTTCTCCCTCTCTCACTCCCCCTGCTTGTGTTCCCTCTCTGGCTGTGTTTCTCTCTGTCAAATAAATAAAATCTTTAAAAAAAAAATTTTTTTTTCCCACAGTTTCATGGTGATTGAGTTTTCCTTTATTAAATTAATAATGCTAACACATTTCCTGTTAATGTGCTAGCATAGAATTATAGGCTATTTTCTTACAAGATTTAAAATTTTTTCTTTGTGTTTATCATTTCAGATTATATGTTTGTGCTTTCAGTCCCTCCCCCCACACTTTAGATTATTATCTAATAGTATTTTACTATCTCCCCAAACTCCTGAAAAGAGCCAGGTTTGGATTCTTCTGGTGGGGTGTAAATTGCCTGGCTCCCTAACTTTGCCCCAGAGAATGATCATGGAGTTGATGCTGCTGATACTTAACCTGGAGCTGATACTCAATGGAGCATGCCGTTGTTAGTCATATAAGAAGCAGGTGCTCCCTCAACACAGGGTTTATAAAAAAAGAAAAAGAAAAAGAAAAAGAGGGGGCGTCTGGGTGGCTCAGTCATTAAGCATCTGCCTTCAGCTCGTCGTGATCCTGGAGTCCTGGGATTGAGCCCCAGCATCGGCTAGTCGTGATCCCGGAGTCCTTCCTGCTCAGCGGAAAGCCTGCTTCTTCCTCTCTCACTCCCCCTACTTGTGTTCCCTTTCTAGCTGTGTTTCTCTCTGTCACATAAATAAATAAAATCTTTAAAAAAAAAAAAAAAAGAGAAAGAGAAGAAAGCGGGTGTGTTGCAAACCAGTCCCTGTGGTGTCTAGCCTGGTCTTTTTTCTTTTTTTTTCTCTTTTTAGTTATTAAAGGATTTAACAAGTTATAGGTACAGAATATACTACAAATTGTTTTAGCGAAAGATCAATATAAAAACATTCCATGATTCTGCAACTATGAATTTACAAATTTTGTTATGGGGATGCCTGGGTGGCGTAGTTGGTTAAGCAGTTGCCTTCAGCTCAGGTCATGATCCTGGGATCCTGGGATGGAACGCCACATCAGGTTCCCTGCTCAGCGGGAAGCCTGTTTCTGCCTTTCCCTCTGCTTGCCACCCCCCACCCCCACTTGTGCTCTGTCTGCCAAATAAGTAAAATCTTAAAAGTTTCATTTTTGTTGTAGTTGTTGAAAAGCCTGGTGTTATATTTTTGCCAGTGTTTAACACATACAGAGAACATTGTTAGTAAGAACCTTGCAGACCCAAAGTAATATATTAGGGAAAGCCAGAATAAGAAACATGTGGTCATGTAGATGAGGGAAAAAGTAGGGTCAGTATTAGTTATTATTGGTTATCTGGTAAGATAGTAATTTTAAGAAGTTTCATAGTTTAAGAATATTTAAAATAGCTTAACTCTAAAGCTGTAATTCATGGTTTATATAATTAATAGAAAACTGAAGAAAGCACTAGCTTAAATGAAGTAACATGAAAACAAGAATGCTTTAATCTAAAAAAAAAAAAGACCACCCGCATTCTAATGCATTATCAGAAAGATTTTCGAATATAAGGAGACATTACTCATTAAGAAGGAATTTGATAAGAAAAGCATTTAGTTAATTATGAGAATAATCGGTTCACGAGGTGAATTAAATGCCCAGTTTGGGGAAAGATGGTAAGTGCAAGGAAAAGGAAAAGGGGAGGAAACAGTTTCTGATAATACCAGTGTTTCTTTATCATATACTGCATTTAACAGAGATTGACCTTTTAAAATGCCTCCCCTCCACACACAGTTTTATTTAAATTAACTATTCCATGTACAATGTAGTTTAAATTAATCTCCAGTTCATATTATGTCAGAAAACTGTTTTTATCCTTTGATCACATCAAGTGTTTGACATTTTTCCACTCCAGTACACCTGCAACTAAAAGCAGAATACTTCATTAGAGGAGATATGTAAATAGGATTTCTGTTTAAAATCTCAGCAAAGACTAATAAACTATTTAAAAAAATATTTTTCGGAACAAAATCAAGACAAATGATCCAAAGAGATGTTTTTATACATTATTTTTTTAATTGAAGTGTAGTTCACATGGTGTTGTTAGTTTCAGTGTATTATATATTACAGCATAGTATACGTGGTACAGTATATTCAGTATATTAAAATTCAGTATATTAAAATGACTCAACATTTATATACCTTAGGAAGTAATCACCATGATAAATTTAGCTACTGTCACTGTACAAAGTTTTTACATCTCATTAACTGAATTTCCTATTCTGTACATTTTATCCCCATGTCTTAATTTATAACTATAAGTTTGTACCTTTTGTATCCCTTCCCTTTTGTCCATCCTTCCACCTCCTTACGGTAGATTGTTGTGTAATGAATGTGGACTGATGAATTATTAAGTGAATTAAATAGTAATATTTCACTAAGGAGGCTGTACTGCTTTACATATGGAAAACTAGTTAGAAAGGATATGTGTTTCCTAACATCAAGCTACAGTCTTAAAGGCAAAAGCATTTAAAAACTCTAGTGCTTGGTGTTGATGGCACATCATTGCAGCTAGGTTTAGAGGGTACTTTGGCAGCTCTTCGTCTGAGCATGAATAAGGGCTTTGGGAAAATAAGGCATTAAGGAGACGTCATTTTAGGGCCAAATTTTAATAGATTTTGAAATTTCAAACTCTTAGACTTTAAACAAAACTGTGAAGTTCTTGATTGGCTCAGAATGGTTCTATGGAAGAAGCTAATCTGTAACAAAAACTTGGCATTGAAATTTTGAGCAAGTGTACAGACGTTCCAAGTAGGACAGGGCAAGGAAGGACGGGAGTCGGACATTTATAGCAGCAAACATTTTCTCTTTCTCTTCTTGTCACAGATGGTGGTCAAGGTTGTTTGAAAACAAAAATATATTATTCTTAAGGAATGGAATTTGAAATAAAGCTATTAGATTAATATTTTAATTATATACATCTCTTTCCTTAGTTTTTTTTTTTTTAAGATTTTATTTATTTGTTTTAGAGAGAGAGCACTCACACGAGAGCAGGGTGAGAGGCAGAGGCAGAGGGGGAGAGAGAATCTCAGGCAGACTCTGAACTGAGCATGGAGCCCCAAGGTGGGAATGGCTTGATGTCACAACCCTGAGATCATGACCTCAGCTGAAACCAACAGTTGGATGCTTAACTGACTGAGCCACCCAGACATCCCTCTTTCCTTAATTTTTGAGTATCTGATCTGTCAAGTGCTGATAAAGTTGTAACTTGCCACTACTATTATTTTTTTTAATTTCTATCTCGTATGTATTTTCTTGTTTTATTTGACACATGCAGATTCATAGTGATATCAAATTCAAGATAGACTGGGAAACACACACATTTACTTTTTTTTTCCTTTGAGAATCATGTTGTGGGAGAAGTAGAAAAATCCAGAGAAACAAAAAAACCTGAGAGGGTGCCACTTGCAAACCAGAATATGATGAATTTCTGGTTAAATAAAGCAATTGGCAATCAAATAATGGCAATACTCTAAGGAGCTCAGTGAACCTGTAGCCTTTTTCAAAAAATCGGAAGGGCCATCCAGAAATTTCATTCTGCATTATTTAATCCTAATCTCAGAAGCAGGGATGTCCCAGGAGAAAGAGCAAGCCGTGGGCACAGCCAGTTAATTAAAGGTATGAAAAGCTAAGTCATTTACCTATCAGTATAGATGTCTTCTCATGTGGTTTTCCTCCGGAGATAATGCCAGAAATTCAGCACTCTGATTTACAGATTGTCCGTAGGAAATTCTAAAGTGGGTACTGTGGAGAAAGGGGCACTGCTTCAGGTAGCTTGTAGCTAACCTGAGGGTTATTGGACCCTCCAGTACCTGGAAGATGGGATGCTTGTCCATCATTAAAGGAAAGCCTGGCTGTTTACATGGTGCTTTTCTCTCCCTTGGCCTCATCCTTCTAGACTGTAGAACTCTCAGTGTGGTCATAATTTAGGTCATTCTAGGCAAGCAGGGATTCTCACCTGAGCTGAGGAAATACAATCTAGTTATCACAATGTAACTTTGGTCTTGACTCATTCCTCTACAGATACTGACACCCTAGAAGAGTCATGCTTTTGAGGAAAATCAGCAGTCTGAAAGAGGCATCAAATCTAACCACTTAAATAATGAGACAGCAGAGGAGACAGTTTAACTTAGAATATAGAGTTAACTTCAAATCTTCAGAGGTATTTGGGAAGATACTATATCCACCAAAAAAAGGAGAAAAGATTGTTAAGAAAAAGAAACTTAGTTTGTTTTGACATTAAAATACGACCTTTTATTTATTTATTTTAATAAAATATGACTTTTTAGATAATTCAGTAGATGGAGTAAAGATCAAATTAGCTAGCTTAGAGAAAAGAGTTCAGGGTTGTGAGAATGTAGTAGAAAGAAAATATGAAAGAAAAATTAAAGCAACATGGAGGCTAGGTTTAGTTAGGAGTTCTTACATTATATAGTAGAAATTCTAATATGAATGAACAGAGAAAATGGAAGGAAATACAGAAACAACAGATGAAAATTCCTTGAGTTCAAGAAGGGCTCAGGTCTTTTTTTTTCCCTTTTTCTTTTTTAAGTGATCTCTATGCCCAACACGGGACTCAACTCATGACCCTGAGATCAAGATTCACATGTTCTTAAGACCAGCTCGGCGCCTCCAGAAGGGCTCAAGTCTTTTAATTGGAAGGGCCCCATTGGGTTCTGAATATAAGACCACCAAGAGCTTTGTAGAGAGGTAGCAGTGAAAATAAAAAGGACTTGATGAATTTAAGAGTGGCTAGCTTAGAGGCAAAATAATTTAAGGGCTGAATTGGTAAGAGAAGTGAAATATAGTTCCATACTTGAAAATTAGGTATCTGAAGAAATAATGGCCAACATCAAACAATGTGCGGAAAAAATTGGAAAGAAGTGTAGCTTACGAGGGAAGATGTTAATTGGGCTTTAAATGTAAATTTTCACCAGTTCCATTTTTGCTGGAAGAAAAATCTCAAAGCATGTGACTTGATCTCAGGGTTGCAAATTCGAGCCCCATGTTGAGGGTAGAGTTTACTTAAGAAAAAGAAGAATTCTCCTTAGAGACAGATCTGCTTTTTGCCTTTCTTGCAGCTTGCGCAGTTCCCTTTACTGTGTATAGTACAGTTTAGTTCTCTGAGTTTGACTTAGGGAGAGGAACTCGGGTTGAGCCATAAAATTAAAAGGCAGGTTTTGGGAGGCCAAAAGCAGAAAAGTTAATTCTCGTGTGCATAATAGCTGCAAAAAGCAAAGTGAATATGTAAGCACCCTGTTTACTTGCTCAAGAAGGGAGAACATTACAGTGTCTAGGCATCAAGAGATTCAACATGGAAATGTATTATATTCGTTATCCCTAATTTAAGATAGATAAACGCCCTTGGTATGCCTGTTAACTTGGTATGTTTTTTTGTTTTTTTGTGTGTGGGTTTTTTTGCTTATTTTAAAAAATGGAAGAAAGTTCCTGTGAATTTTTTGAGTTTCTCTCAACCCATTTTTTCCCTTAAAACTGTGTGTTTTCCTCTTGTGAATTCTTCCACACCATGGTTAGGATCATTTTTGCAACTGGAAAGGGACTGTTTTACTGACCTTGAGGTGAGAGTGGAGCCCCAGAAGTATTTTTAGGACATTTGGTAATCAGACAAGACGTTAGTGTGTGTTCACCTAAATAGAGTGTTGGTTCTCTGAACCATTCTGCTTACTTGCCTCCAGATTCAACTCTGGACTTGCTTCTTGCAGCAAAGGCAGGGGCAATTTCAGTTAGCTTATTTTTTTTTTAAGATTTTGTTTATTTATTGGACACAGAGAAACACAGCCAGAGAGGGAACACAAGCAGGGGGAGTGAGAGAGGGAGAAGCAGGCTTCCCGCCGAGCAGGGAGCCTGATGTGGGACTCAAACCCAGGACTCCGGATCATGACCTGAGCCGAAGGCAGCTGCTTAACGACTGAGCCACCCAGGCGCCCCCAGTTATGTTATTAGTGCACATTTCCCCACTCTTAGTTTTTCCTGATCCTGAGAACTCTTCTAAGTAGCTTCTGTTCTAAGTACATTGGTTTCATTCTGATTATCAGAAATACTTCTCACCCCACAGGGTTGAAGGATAGTCATCTTCACTTGGAGGTACAAAACACGTTTTTTACTGATTTGAATTTTGTAGTGACAAAATAGAATGAAAGTAATTAGTCAAAACTGTGATAATTACTGCACACCTATATAAAAAATAAGGTGAGTGGATATCCACCATTTGAGCCAGAATATCTGTTAGAAAATAAATGGATAGGATATAAAAGGATAGGAATAATGGCAAATAAGTCTGTTGTGTTAGCTGGGGTTAATATTTTAGAGTAACTTGAATATGCTTCAAAGGATCAGTGTGCAGCAGATGCAGATTGCCAGAATGCCTCCTCAGGACTTGGCCCCAGCCCTCATATGTAACATGCTTCCTCATCATTTGTTGTGGGAGTGACAGGCCAGTGGAGAGTATTTTCATACCCCAGTGCGGGGGTGGAGTCGAGGTGTGTAGTGGGAATCAGGAAATAGGAAGCTGAGAGTAAGCAGTGACCGTGGGGATAAGAAGAGAGGGAGAGATTCCTGAGAAGTTGTGGAGAAGAAATGGAGATGGTCTGACAACCTGAGTGAATTTAAGCAGGGAAGAAGGAAAAGGCCATAGTGGTCATGTCAGGAGAAAGCAGGGTTCTAGCCTGATGAAAATATTCTACAGGTAGTCTGGTGCAAGTATTAGGTGCTACCCTGAGTATGTGGATTTGGGAACTCATCTTGGTGTAAGTGGTAATTGAAACTGTGGAATAAAAAGAGAAGAGGGCTGATTTTTCGGAGCTAGAGCCTGCAGTGAGGAGTGGGGAGGCAGAGTAACCAGCAGTTGGCAAGGTGGGAAGAGAAATGAGGGAAGGAGAGAATTCTGGAATCTAGAGGAGTGATTAGACAGTCAAACTCTAATAGAAAAGTGAAGGAGGATGAATACCCAGCAAAAGAGTTAGTGTGCAGGTTGAGAATTTGTAGAGCTGATGGGATTGGGTTTTGTAGGGCATTATGTTTAGAACATTAATTTACTGTTTTTCATTTTTTAATTACATTTTAAAGGAGGAGAAGAGAAAACATGGTCAGAGATGATTTTATTTATCTATTTTTAAAGAATTTGTGTGTGAGAGAGAGAGACAATAGGAGTGCGGGGGCAGAGGGAGGGAGAAGCTGACTTCCCACTGAGCAGGGAGCCCGATGTGGGCCTTGATCCCACAACCCCAAGATCATGACCTGAGTAGAAACCAAGAGTTGGCTGCTCAACCAAGTGAGCTACTCAGGTGCTCCCAAGTATTTTTGTTTTTGTAAGTTTGGGCTTATGTAGAAAAAAGGGAGCATTAAGATCATTGGGTTGTCTTGTAAAAACCCAAGGCAGATAGGGTTCCATAGCTGGACTTCAGAAAGGTCTAGAACCAGGACCTAAAAAGCTATTGGTAAACCTCCCCTCTACTTTATTTCTCCAGACAGACCCTGAATTCTTTTTATTTTTTTATTTGTAAACCTTATCTCTCTAATCTAACCTGCAGTTGAAAAATGGCCTTCCTCATGTCCTGTGTTACAGCCAGGGGTGGTGGGGGTGGTGGTTGTGGTGGTGGTGAGGAGAAGACCCTTGTTCATGGTATCAGATTCTCAGGGATAGGGCTTTGATTTTGTTATGCTCACAGATGAACTTGTTTTTACTAGGTATAAAAACCTACTGCCAGTCAGCTGTGGCCTGGAGAGCATAAATACACTGTGGGGATTTACTTCTCTAGTTTGGAGGGTCAGTTAAGAGGGGTCAGTGTAAGTTAGGCAGAATTCCCAAAGAAACTGCATTTTTACTGCAGTTAGCATTTTGAATTTTTGCAGTTGTTAATATATTCGTTGAAAGAGAGCAGACTACATTAAATTTAGGGAAGTAATAGGGAAATTGTGCAGAAATTTCCCCCCAGTAAGCTGTAGAGTATGTTTAAGTTGAACTTTAATAGAACTGGCTACCATTCTGAGAATATGGGGTAAACGGACTGAGAGGAGACAAGAGTGCTCCAGTGCTGGAAATGTTCTAGATCCTGATCTGGGTAGTTTAGTGATTATACAGGTTTATGCCTGTGTCAGAATTGATCAAGATGTGAGGAGCCTGGGTGGCTTAGTTGGTTAAGCATCCGACTATTGATTCCAGCTCAGGTCATGGTCTCTGGGTTATAAGATCAAGCTCGGCTTTGGGCTCTGTGCTTAGCGGTGGAGTCTGTTTGAGAGTCTCTCTCTGCCCTCCCCCTCCATATTGTCTCTCTCTCCCTCTAAAATGAATAAATCTTTAAAAAAAAATTCATCAAGATGTGTATACTTGATGTGTAGAAGTAGTATCTCAGTTAAAAAGGCACAGGGGCACCTGGGTGGCTCAGTCACTTAAGCATCTGCCTTCAGCTTGGATCATGATCTCTGGGTCCTGGGATCAGGCTTCCTGCTTAGTGGGGAGTCTGCGTCTCCCTTTCTCCCTCTGCCTGCCACTCCCCTTGCTTGTGTGTTCTCTCTCTCTCTCAAGTAAATAAATAAGATCCTTTTTTTTTTTTTAAAGATTTTATTTATTTTTTAGAGAGATCGCAGGCAGGCAGAGAGAGAGAAGGAAGCAGGCTCCCTGCTGAGCAGAGAGCCCGATGTGGGCCTCAGTCTCAGGACCCTGAGATCATGACCTGAGCCAAAGGCAGAGGCTTTAACCCTCTGAGCCACCCAGGCGCCCAATAAATAAAATCTTAAAAAAAAAAAAAAAAAAAAAGGCTAGACATAGCTGACATTTTGGATTTATCTGCCTTCTCTTGTCATCTAGATGCCCACAGATCATGGGACATCAGTTAACTTCTCTTTAATTTAGGTAGGTAAATTTTTGATAGGTGTTCATCTCACATAATTTTGAGTGTTTCAGAAATGTAAATATCATGATGAGATTTTTAATACATGATATTAAAAAAGTAATGTTTGGTTTTCTTTTTTCTGATTTAGGAGCTGTGACTGATGAGAATTAAAGGCCATGGATGAAGATGGACTTGAGTTACAACCACAAGAGCCAAACTCATTTTTTGATGCAACAGGTATAATTTGGGTTGTTCTTCCCAACTGCTAGATTTGGAGTTGGCTATCAAGTAGATGAATTGCTAGACTCTCACATTGATAATCATACTTAGGTGTCTTTTTATCCTGTCATGTCTACATTTGTTAAAATGAGCACATTATTATTCTTGTCCTTAAAAATATGTTTCCC
>PITA01013395.1:0-57726 GCA_004023965.1 Spilogale gracilis | reverse complement strand
TTCAATTGAGCAGACATTTATTGAGCACCTATTAAGTGCAAGGCACTGTGCTAGGTGCCATGGGAAATACAGAGTGAACACAGACGGTCCCTGCCCGCGAGGAGCTCACAGTCTAGAAAGGGAGGTGAGACAGTACACAATCAGCTGCAGTGACACCAGTCAGCGCGGCAAGTGCCAAAAGCCAGACATAAATGCTGTGGGCCACAGAGTGCCATGGGGTTGCTTCTGGTTAGGAGGATGCAGGCTGGGCCTTTGGGAGAAAAGGCATCTCTAGCAGAGGAAAGAGGTGCACGCAGAGGCAGGCGCCCACAAGTAACCGAGGAAATGCGTGTGGGCTGTGGTGAGCGTCCAGGAAAGGGCTGTTCAAAGTGGGGCAGTCACAAATGGCCACGAGGTGGACAGCACAGATACACTCTCAGGAGGGCTGAGCTTGGTGCTCTGGTCGAGAGGCACTGAATCACTGAACAGAGATGAGAGTGTGACCAAGCGATGTGGTTTTAGAAGATTAATCTGGGAGCACTGTGGAGTCTGGGAGGGAAGGGTGGGCTGACTGAGCAGGGGTCGTCGCCCACAGGGAGACCATAAGAGCGTGACTGGTGGGCCCTGGCAGGCCACGGACATGGGCAGATGGAGGGCACTTTGTGGCAGGGTGGGGTAGGGACGGAGAGCAAGGGACAGATGCAGGCAGAGCACCTGGGGATGGAGCCTGAGGATGGCACAGGGCTTCCAGCTAAGCTAGAAACAAGTTCCTGCAGGGCAGGTCTAGAGGTGGGGCTGGAAGTCGCTGCCCAGGGCTGGGGGTGGGGGTGGGGGGAACACGTGGAGCTAGGGAAGTTAGAGAGGAGGAAAGCTGGCATTAGTGAGCCCTAAGGGTGAGTGCACTTTCTTACCATATGGTCCCCAGACAGCCTGCATGGGGAATACCCAGGGAGCTTGCTGAAGTCTCTGATTTCCAAGCTTTACTCCAGGGCCACTAAATAAACAGTTCTGAGGGCTGGCTGTACCCAGTCATAGCTGCCCTCCCCACCGTGAGTTCCACGGCTGGTCCAAAATTTGAGAACCATCTGTCAAGAAAGAAAAGGGTCTCAAGGACTGGCCTTTCAGTTAAAAGAAGAGAAAGGAATGAAGAACATTTGGGAGTGAAATCTCAGACAATGGGAGAGCAACAATATCAAATACTCTGGTCAATGATACGGACACAAAAACTGAAGACTGAGAAAAGGCCTCTGAATTTACCAATTCCGTGGTCCCTGGTGACTTCGCCTAGACTATTTCCATGTAGTAGAATGAAGGCCAAGTTTGCTTCCAGCTGAGCTAGAAACAAGCTCCTGCAGGGCAGGTCTAATAAGTAAAGGAAGAAAAGGAAGTAAAGAGTGGCAAGGTGAGGGAGAGCAGCAATGCATGGAAGGGTTCTTAGGAGAAATCAGGTGATGTTTTAGAGGATCTAAACTGTAAGAATGGGGAATAATGGGGAGGTAGATCATGAACAAATGGCATGAGGCAGAGTGGCTGATGGAACAGACCACAGTTAGCAGAGGACAGGGACACAGGAAGGACAGGGGAGAGGACATGGCAGTGCTGGTGGAAAGCTACAAGTGGGAAGGCCACATTTGGGGGATGGGAGCTGAGGGAGAAGGGTGCCTAGGCCCAAACTCAGGGAGCCCAATGCCTGTGGCATTTCCTGTGATGAAGAAAGGTGCTTGGGAACATGGCTTTCTCCATGAATCCTATTCCACAACTGCCACAACAGACCCAAGGAAGCCAGACCCCAGCCCTCCTCACAAAGACCAAAAGCTGCAACAGGCCCGAGTCCCTAGCGGCTCTGCCAAGCCCCAGCTGAGCCTGCCAGACAAAGCTGACCTGTCATCCAGGATGGCTGAGATGCCTTCCCACTGTCTCGTAGCCCACAGCCTACAGGATCTCAAACACAGGCTACCACACAGAAAGGTCAAACAAGCATTTTCTTCTCCCAGAAAGGGCAGCCGGGGCCAGAGGCAGAAGGTAGGTCCGAAAATTATCCCATATTACCATCTACTTAATTCTCAAACTCTGGACAACCTCTCTCTGAGCAGCAGATGCCTGCTTCCTGAAGGAGGTGGCAGGGCAGGGGATGCCCTCTGAGGAACGCCAGCAAGTATAGGACGTGGAGCTAGGGCTCACGAATGCCTGAGGAGCTGGAGAACCGGGAAGCATTGGGGCCGACGCCACCATGGTGCTTTACAGATCGACCGTTGGGGACAATGAAGAAACATTTGAGTAGCATCAACAATGAGCCTAATATTGACAGAAGGCTGAGAACAAGTAATGACTTTTTTTTTTGAATGGTTTGAAAATTGGGTTTTTAAATTTTCAAGTTTCAGAAGTGAAGTGATTTCTGTGTTATGTTTATTGAGGGAAGTAACTGACCCACTTAATTTCCCGCATCCTTTCTTCCTGTACCCTAGAACGAGGACGACAGGTAGAGCCTCCAGAAATACTAAAAATACAGAGGCTTAGAGAACCCAAAGATCAAAGGTCAAGTCACTTCTAGAGCCTAGGAAACTTGAACCCTAGCCTAGCCAGACCCACCTGGCGTAACTGGAGGCCAGTCCCCCTCCAGGAAGACCTGAGTGGCTAATCCTGGGCCAGTAAGGTTTATCGCTGTGTCTTTCTCTGCAAATGGGAGAAATACTGGATTGGCAAGGCTGTCAGACCAAACCTCAATCCAGAAGATCACAGTCACCGTGAGACAGCCCTAGCCCTCACACGTCTGCCACACTCTTACAAACCACCAGTTCTGAAGCTGAGTCACAGGGACTGTGACTGAGTCACTTCCTGCCCACCTCAAGTCTCCTACCTCCACATCCACAGCTGGGTGGGTGACTGTGGCCATCTGCCCCAAAGCGGCAGCTGACAACCAGTTCCTTGTTAGAAGGCATCTTAAAGGCATCGGGAGAGAAAACATGATTGAAAAATACAAGTCCAGCTACCTGGAGGACTCTGGATTCATCCCCTGAGGGAAGCAGGGGTCTTACCCATCGGGAGGGAGTCTCCAGGGAGCCACCAGCTCTGCTCGTGGCCAAGAAAGTCCCTTCACCATGATGAACAGACCGGCCCCAAGTCGGCAGCAGCTGTTTCTGGGGGCAGGGGAGGCACGACCCACAGGGCAGACACGAAACTGACTGTGAGCAGCCAGGGAAGAGAACAGGTAGAAAATACAAAGCCCTTTAAAAGTCCAGAGAACAGTAAAGATGTTAAGTATAATTACCCAGGAAAAGAACTTCACTGACACAGAATTTGAGCCACAATGAAAACACAATACTAAGAATACCAATGCTGAGACGAACTCACCGGAAGTTTGGCTGAGAACACTAAGACAAACCCAAGAGAAATAAATAAGGGGCTGACCCCCCACGGCAGCTACTAATGCTGTTTATTGGTTTGGGTCATTCTTGAGAATAGAAAACTACTTTTTGGCAAAGCTGCACAAACTTCACATGGTTGTGGACACAAAATTATGGTAACGGGGCTTTTCATGGAACTTCCTCACATCCTGCTATTATTTTCAGAGGCGAAGGCATGACCTCTAGAGTCAGGCCAGGTATAGGGAGGCCTCAGCATGGTGACCGTGTCAGAGCACTGGATGAGGAGTCTGGTCCCTGCCCAGCCACTCCACAGCTGTGGGCCTGGGCATGTGTGGACACAAGCATGCTGAGCCTCAGTTCCCTCTTCTGCAGGGTGGGAGGGGAAGTAAGGTGGGACTACACGAGTTCTGAGTTTCTTCTTGCCCTGACATTCTGGGAATCTAACTGTGCCCTGGTCATTAACAATGGCTAGGCACAGGTGCCATCTAGTGGCACGACCTGCCCCCTCTCACAAATGGCTCCAACAAAAGACTCACAGGAGTAAAACCTACTCCCATGACTCTAAGTCCAGGGATGAGGGCACAGGAGGCGGGGGTGGTGAGCACACTTCACCTTAGTGGACATTATATAGTCATCTCAAGAAAATATACTTTAAGAGGTCTTGCTTTCCCTAAGAAAGCAATTCAATTTTTTTTTTTTATTTAGAAAGGCTAATCATATCCATTTGTCAATATTTTCAGCTTTAAGGAAAATAGTTTAAAAAACATAAAAATGTAAATACACTCAAGAGTAACTGCTATTAAACAGTTCTGAACAGGCAGAAAATGTACTTTCCTTTTACAGAAAATGTTAAATCTGTAATAGCAGCATAATTTATATATAGAAAAAGCTGGTTTTGAAAACCCAGATTTTTTTATACACAAAACATCTGTTTTCTTTTCTATATACTACAACAGCATTTCCCCTGGGGAATCGGTCTCTTCACATTAGGTTGCTTCCTGCTGCCGCGCAGACTCGTGCTAGAGTGTGACCTTTAGTCCAACACCATGGCAGACAGTGCGTTCAGGTCTTTCATGTACGGATGCGCGGCGAGTATCTGGTCGATTTTCAGTCTTTGCTCAGAGTCAGGGAAGATCTTCAGAAGGGCTTCCCTCAGCTCGCTTGTTTCCACAGGAGACCTCTGTGCTGGCATGGGCACATTCTGCTGCATACTGGGAAGGTTTGGCAGAACTGGGAAGCGGGGCTGCTGAGGAAGCCAGTGGCTGGGCGGGGCGCCCTGAATCCGGGCCGGAGGCTGGTGACTGGTGCTGGCTGCCTGGGTGCCAGGGACTCTGAAGCTGGGGTCAAACATGCCCACATTTGGCAAGGCATTGAGTAGGGGCTGCATATTTCTGTGAATGGAATGAGTCTGGTAAGTTAGGTTTCTCATTTCTCTTATAACCCATCAAAGATGATCTGCTGCTGACCTTGAGCCTGTGCTGCTCCACGGCTTCTGAAGGCAAGCTGTCCACAGAGAGATCCACGGGGATGACACCTTCACCATCTCCCGACTAGTCATATGGGGAGTGATAGCTCTTCACGAGCTACCCCACCATCCCAGATCTGTAGCTACAAGAACTGACCCCAGCCAACTGTTAGCTCCAAGCCTGGGTTTGCTAGGATCACTTGAGAGCTTTCAATGGGACACAGATAACAGGGTCTTACTCTTCTGGAGACTCTAATTCTGTGTGGGGCCCTGCTTGAAAGGGCTTAGAAAGAGGGACTCCCTCTGCGGGAGAGGTAGCCACTTTCAATTCCTAGAGTCTCCACACCCTCCCCTCTCACCAGTCTGGGCGAGGTGCTGGTGCCCACACCTGTATGTTCGTGTGTGTGTGTGTGTGTGTGTGTGTGTGTGTGAGAGAGAGAGAGAGAGAGAGAGAGAGAGAGGGAAAAGGGCATTTGTCTCATTAAGCAGCTTCCCCAGTAACATGGACTTATAGCCAAGAAATGCAGATGGCTGAACACTCTTCCCAACTTCAACTAACTTCAAAAGTTAGACCCTCTGTGAGGGATTATTATTATTATTATTAACTTCTTTTTTTTTTTTTTTTTAAAGATTTTATTTATTTGACAGAGAGAAACACAGCCAGAGAGGGAACACAAGCAGGGGGAGTGAGAGAGGGAGAAGCAGGCTTCCTGCCGAGCAGGGAGCCCGATGTGGGGCTTGATCCCGGGTCTCCGGGATCATGACCTGAGCCGAAGGCAGTCGCTCAACCAACTGAGCCACCCAGGTGCCCCATTATTATTAACTTCTTACTCAATTAGTTAACACACAGGAAAGGGCAATTAGGTGTGCAAGCAGGATGGACCCTGCTGCCAGGTTGCTGAGGTGTGGAAGGAGCCAGAGAACTCTTTTTCCATTACGTTTGACTCATGGGCCCTGGCGCTTGCACACAGGCACCAGGTCTTAAAAGCCCAGTGGAGATGCAATGACAACTCAGTAGATGTTAAAATTGCTGCAATTCCCTTGGTGTAGGTAGAGATGCAGAACCTTAGGAAGTAATCCCTTATCTATGTAATAAAATCCAAAGGTTCAAAAGTGAAATGCTTTCTAAGGCCAGGCAGCTGAAATCATGCTGGTCTGCTCTGTAGAAGTACCTCTGTGTGAACTACCCCCAAGTCTAAACCCAGAACCCCAAAAGGATCTGGTTATAAATTAAAAAGATCAGCTGTCTGTCACTGGGTCACACCATCTGCCAGTTGGGCACACAAAATACTTGAGTTAACAATGTCCATTTCCTGAGAATTCTGAAAAGTGAAACAACCACTAACAACATATCTTTAAAAAAATAAAACAAAAATCCAAACTGTAATAAAGAAAACCCAAACTATCAAATCAATTTCAGATGAATATGAAATACTGGCTCCTCCATTCAGTGGAGATAAAGAGTCAGTTCCCCAGGTAGTGATTCTTGAATAGTAAGTGAATTAATAGGAGCATAACAAATTAAAAAAGCAAATAATTTTGGGAAATGAATATAAAAGGATATTCACACATACAAAACAAACCTCAGTGGCTACTACAAAAGTCTTTTTAGATCTACAGAAAGGTCTTTTTAGATCTACAGAAAGTTTGGCCCCTGTCCTCTCCTAGGATTAAAACCAGAAGGGCCACAAGTGAAGAACTGGTCTTTAAGGCGTGTGCTTGATTAGCTTTTCAAATATATTACACCAGCACTAAGGTGTAATAAAAAGGCTAATAAAAATTTTAAAAGTGCCATCTTTAGTCCTTCAGAGACATCACTTACACTAAAGCACGAAGAACTGAAATAAGTCTGTAAATACAAATCAATGTGAGAAAACAAATACCTAAGAAAGTCTTCCTTCCGAAGAAAGTCTTCTAATCGAGGTCCACTTCTTCCCAGTGGGTCATCAGGAACCATAAATATGTCCCCAACAAAGGTATACTGAAGCAATCTACAACAGAGTATGATTACAATGCTGGAGAAAACATGAAGCTCCTACTGCTGCAGGAACTGAGAAGAAAGTAGCAGTGGCCACCTAATTCCAAGGCAACAGTCAGCTACAAAATTATACAGCTGCTTAATTGCCTAACAGAAAAAAAACCACCAAGTTAAACCATTTGAATTTCTCTTTTGGATACAAATTCAATAAAGTAAGAAACTTTAATCAGTTGGCCCTCACATTTCTTACTGAGACTTGCAGATATTTGTGTCTGGGCTTTGGAAGCAGCTTCTCCTAATACAACTTTGAAAACAAGATTTGAAGACTATCAGCTAAGGGCACAACAGGTGCATAACAAAGGTTTTACTTTTGTTTTGAATCGTTGTGTCTACAGGCAAACCCACTGAAGATAACCTCTTAAAACACCAAAACAATATGATCTATGAGGAAAGAAAATCTGAGATCAGTTCAGCATAATTTAGTAAGTCTGGGCAAGATGTAATAAAGAAAAAAAGGCTAAGTGCTTGTGTTATCTAGACCTTAGTTTCTGCCTTGTTTTGTGAGTTCTGAAAGCAATGGGTTTGTGTATAAACATGAGTCCTGACTGCATTTAGACCTTTCATATACAGATGAGTGTCCAATAAATACTGACAACGAGTCCAGAGCAAAGATCCAACAGAAACATATCCTAGAAGATATTGATGGCTTGTTAACTGTGCCCAGAAGGTCAAAGACCAATTCTCAGTTTCAGCTCCCATGAACAGCTTATTAACAGCATGTTAGTCAAAATGCACAGAGTAATTAATTCACACCTGGGCACTTAAAGCAAATTATATCCTAAAATCCTCTAATTATTTAGTAAAATACAAATATCAGACAAGGGGCAACTGTGAGACCCCCAAAGAGGTAAATATCCAGTTGTACCTATTACATACTACTTATACACAACTTGAGGTGTGCTGATTTAGGTTTTTAGATTTGTGGCATGTGGGCCTCCTCCGTGTCACCATCACAGACTGGTGCTGTTAGGTAACTCGATCAGATGATGTCTGTTAACAAGTCCTGGAAGCCAGTGTTCACTGATCTTCAGGTAGGTGGACAAATTCAGAGTTTCATCACAAATAAAACACATCTGTGAATGCTCAACTTTTGACTTTATTCTGGATGATAAACATTTTCAATATATGTGATTAAACTATAATGGTAAAGGGTCAAGAAAAGCATCACAGATTAAAAAGCACAAATACTCTTTCCACTCCCAAGAAGTGAAAACTCTGTCAGCAGCTTGATTTTGGTCCCCTACTCTTACTGGAATCATAGCTGTCATTAATCCCAACCTTCGTATTTCACGGTTGGTCAAGTACGGATGCTCAGTGAGTTGCCAAAGTCTCCCCTAACATCAGGGCAAGGCCAAGTTCGGAGGCCACTTCTGCTCCACTACACTGTTAATAAGAGTTAGCCACACCATAAACATGTGTCTCTTGCCTCCTGTCAGGGAACACGGATCTCTCGAAGACACCCTGCAGCCATTATTGCATGCCTATACATCACCTGTTGGTTTTGTGGCATTGTATTGGGAACCCCACTTACCTACAGGGGTCAGCCATAGTCTTGGATGGGGATGGGGAGCACAGTCTTTTTTCCCTATACTGCTTTCTGCAGGGTCAAGGTGGACACAAAACCAAACAATAAACAACAAAAAACACTTAACCAAAGACAAAGAAGAAAATATTACCTTTTTGTAATAATTTCTCTCCAAGAGAGTGACTCAGTCACAAATTCTCTGAAGTTATCATTTGTTACAATTATGCCACCAGTTTTGTCCGCTAAGTGTAGTAGAAACCTATAGTAATATAAGAGGTTAAAATGGGCAAGCAGGCATTCCTGGCTTACAGAAGCTATGTTATAACAGAAGGATCTCCTCTTCATAGGAAAATCACCAAAGAATTTAATATGGCTAGGAGGTAGAAAAGTTAAGCCCTTGTCAGCTGAAGATCAATCTGAAATACTGAATACCCCTGAAATTATTAGTGTGATTATTTATAAATAAAGGTTTGGTTTTCATACAATATTATCCTCTTTTTAAAAATGATCTCAACCATGATTTACATATTTTTTCTAGAAAAGTTGTATTATCAATAGATAGTGGTCATCAGATGATGCATGAGGATCATGAGGATTTGAGGTGACAAGCCTGTGAAATCACTATTCAAGTTTTGATTGCTAAGCTATAGTACTCTGGTTCTAAGATTAGCTGCTTGGTAGTCAGCCTTGCATTAAAAAACAGAAACAAAACCCCAGAGGTTCACATCTTCTGCTCAGAGCTGAGATGCCTAGAACTATCACTCTGTTTAGCCCAAGTTATGGATTCACTCAAATGCCATTTACGAGAAGCTGTGCTGGTGATAAGGAAGTGTAATAATTCAATACTGAGGATTCTCTATTCCATTGCTGCAGATTATTCATGCTCAAACCTCTTAAGGAGAGATTTGTGAGGATAATAATGCTGAGTTTTATCCCTTAGTCGGGGTGACTGCATATGTCTAAGACAATGTAGACAAAGACAACAAAACATTAAGAGAATCACTAGAATTGAAGATGAGAACAACTGCTTTTATTAGTGACAATGAATACTTCAAAGGAATTAAAAAACAAGTCTCATTAGTTTCAGAAGTCTTAGGACACCTTGAAAAGTATGAATTAACATTTTGATTTATTAATGAATAGTTTATGAACTATTCCTAGCTGGCATGAATCGTAAGTGGTGAGGGTTGCTCATAGGTATTAATAAAAAGAGTAAGGCTTCTAAGTGCATGTACTATGAATCAAGACATAGATCCACGTCAACTAAAAATTCAGAGTCAAAGAAGTTAAGCACAAGCTTATTTAGTCTGCATACTTGCACATATCTTCAAATTCTGCAGGTGTGCAGCGAGAGTGTTAGAGATCTGAAGGCTCTTCATGAGCACAACAGCCCACCTGACCCTCCACCCAAGCACTGCCCCACCATCCCGCACCCACCTCATGAAGGAAAACAGGCCAGTTTCATGGAGCTGGAGTGGGACCTGGTCTCCTAGTACTTCCTCACCCCTGCCCCACCCGACCTGTTGTTCTCCTTCCCCTTCCTCTCATGCTATTCTCTCATGTCACCTCTGATCTGGTCTCTCATTTCAGCCTGGAGAAGGGAAAGGGGCTGTCAATGAGAAGGCCCTCTGGACCTTCTGCTGAAGGTACGTCTGCCATCCTTAGTTTCTCCCCCAGCCCTCACTGCTGAGCCCCTCTTTTCATCTCTTACCCATCTATCACTCATTAGTTTGGGTTACAAGCCAAACACTGCCTTCAGTGTGGGGGGACCATTTTGGTGGAATGCCAAAGCAAAAGCACCAGCACCTTCTAAGTACTTCAGGCCAGAATACCATAAATGGGGTGAATGCAGGAGTGGAAAGAACAAGGGGTCACTACTTAGGTTCCCAGATACTGGGAACTACTGATTTCACTCCAAAGAGGAGGGTTTGAGAAACTAGTTGTCATGCCACTGGTCATGTTTGGGACCTTCTCTTATTCAACCACAACCCCCCCCCCTCATTATTTATCTCTGTGCCTTCTTTAGATCACAAACTCCTTACAACAGGAAATGTGTCTGAATCACTTGTGTTCCCAGAGCCTAGCTCTGTGTATTGCATTTCACTGGTGCTCAGGAAGCCTTTTAAGAAAAAAAGTTAAAGGTGCAGATTAAAGCCTATTATCTCCAATGCACTAACTCCTGCTTTCTGAGGGACACACCAATCTAAGATATGCAGCATAGTCTTACCACACTTTGGGTCAGCTGAAACCTATCTTTTATTACGTGGAAGAAATACTGAGTGCTCAGGTATGACAATGACAAAGTCACTGGCCAAAATCAATCAGGAGGCAGATCATGTTTCAAAAGCATTCTTCAGGCTGCCACACTAACAAGACAAACTTTACTCAAACATTACTTTTAGTATGCATCAAAAAAGAGAACTCAATGTCTGCTTTTACTTATGGATTCTCAGTCATGGTTTATTAACAAACAAACAAACAAACAAACATACATTCTAACCCAACAGATTTTAGGTAATGTTCCTAAACCCATATAGCAAAAAAAATTAACTCAACTGAGTATATAACCTTAATAACCATAAATATTAAAGTTTTCAAACCCCTTGATCTTTTAAGACCTTCATGCATGGGGGTCCAGGAGCACCATGACCTGTCCAATGGAGCAGGTGGTAGGCTCCTCAGCATCCCGCACCCACCTTATGAAGGAAAACAGTCTTTCATACCTGTCATCATGAGAAGCAATTCTTTCTCCAAAGACCATCCGTGCAGGAGTTAAAGATAATATTCCAAGCTCCTGGAGCTGGGTTAAGAAGTGCTGTTCTGTTCATGGAATAAGTTGAATACACATAAAAACTGACTTTAGCTATTTTTTACTTTTTATCTTTTTGTTTGGATTACAATTTTTTTATTAACATGTAACATATTATTTGCTTCAGGGGTACAGGTCTGTGAATCATCAGTCTTATGTAATTCATAGCACTAACCATAGCACATACCCTCCCCGATGTCCATCACCCAGCTACCCCATCCTCCTACCCCTTTCCACTTCAGCAACCCTCAGTTTGTTTCCTGAACTTTAAGAGTCTCTTATGGTTTGTCTCCCCCCTGAAGATGTGGTGTATAAATATACACAACGGAATACTATGCAGCCATAGAAAAGAAGGAAATCTTGCCATTCACAATGACGTGGATGGAACTGGAGGGTATTATGCTGAGCGAAATAAGTCAATCAGAGAAAGACAATTATCATGATTTCTCTGCTACTTTTTAAATATAAAAACGTTCAACTTACTTGCTCCGGAAATTAAGAGTAAGTCATAAACCTGTATTTAATAAACCTTACCATCCAGAAATTTTTCACACTCACATCACAATTGGTAGGACAAAGAGACTGATGACACAAATCCCAGAGAGAGGGTGGGGGTGGTACAGGAAACAGGATTAGAAGCAAGAGGGTGTGGCAGGAACAAAAGGCTCTGCCCCGTCCCAAGGAAGGCCTGTGTGGACCCCATTGTAAGAGTCAGTCAAAATATCCCTCTAGCTGGCATTGTATCCAACTGCTCTTAGTTATTTGCACGAACCTTTACTGATTTTCATGGGAGTGGGTCATGACAGAGAAGAAAAGAGGGTCAAAGCCAAACTGTAGGGAGAAACAGTCAATGGGCAAAAAGCAGTTAAACACTCAGGGAGAGAAGAGTACCCCTGCAACAGTACTCGCTACTGACTTAGACTGCCCCCCAAGCCCCCGCCAGTGTTTTACTGTCCTAGAGATGCACAGCATGGAGGGCTCAGAGTCGTCGTCACAAGATCCTCTCACAAGTCCTACTGCAAATATCAGTGGTTCTGCCTCAGTCTTCAAGCAACCTCAGTTAAGACAAATTCGCTCTCCAAAATGAGAGAAGTTGGGATACTTGAGAAATGTGTGGTCTTACCATTTCCACCTCAACAGTGACTAAGTTTCACTTCCTGTTTAAATGCTGGGTGAGCTCTGTACTCACCCTTTCTCTTCCCAATCTACTTTTGTGTCTAGGCCCACTGCTGTGCTAGGCTGCCTGGCACAGTCTCACCTATCTTCCTACTGTGACCTAAGAAACAACTCTAGGTTTCTCTGGACTACCGCAAGATTCACTAAGTTCAAAGCTTTCCTATCTGCAGTCAACCATGCAGTACTGCACAATTAACAGACATAATTTATATTAAACTATTAAACAGACTACTCAAAAAACACTCTCTGTGGGGTTCCCACATTTATCAAGTGACTATTTAGAAAAGACTATTTAATGAGGCAGAAGTCCAGACTAATGGAAAGATAGATTTAACCTACTTTTTAGAAAGTCAGGAAAATTTTTGTGATGTATGATGAACTCTAACATAACTTTCCATGTAAACAACTATGTTAACTTTCCATCCTTCCTGCAAGTACTTCTTATGCTATACTCCCCCTGATGTTCTACTGGGTACAACAGAATTACCATTCTGCTTTTAAAAGTTGCTGCCTAAGGCACATGGCTCTGCTCTAAGTAGCACGTATTGTAATTATAAGCCAACTCATTAAACATCTACACAGCGAGAAATGTGGAGGGACCAGTCTGCCTCACCTGTGACATTAGGATCACGTCTCGTTCTCCACTGTGGGACAAATACAGTGATGTTTCTGTTGCCAAGCTTCCAAAAATATTCAACTGCAATTGCGATTCCACGACAAGAAAAGAACTTTTTCAGACCGTGGCTAGAAAAAACAAAATTTATTTTAGCTTAAAGTATGTTAAGTTTCACCATAAAAAAGTGAAAAGGTGAACTCCATATACAACAAAACAATTGCAACAAGATTCCCTGTATTTATATTCTTTGGTATCAAGTTACATAGCTTATGACTTTACAACGCCAAGAAGCCTTTGCATGAGATATGATTCTTAATAGCTTTATCATTTTTCTTGTACTTTGTTTAATCTAATTGAATGTGCTATTGCCATAGAAGGCAGCTTGAGTTTCATCATAATACTTGTTTATTGCACTTTCTTTATCTGTTTTTGTTTTTTTTAGACAGCCCATTCCAAAAAGCCCTGCCTGGTCATTGACCTCTAAGAATATTTTATAGATTTTATTAAGAAACCTGTTGCTGGGAGGACTGAGAGCACCTGAGTGGCTCAGTCGGCTAGACATCTGCCTTAAGCTCAGGTCGTGATCCCAGGATTCTGGGATCGAGCTCTGTGTCTCTCTGCTCAGCGGGCAGCCTGTTTCTCTTTCCCTCTGCTGCTCCCCTTGCTTGAGCACTCTCCCTCTTTTTCTAATAAATAAACTATTACAGAAAAAAAAGGAAAAAAGAAACTTGCTGCTGAAGCAGAAGTAGACGTGATTCTTCCATGATATGGTCCTTACAACTTCCAAAGGCTGCAGAAGCGTCCAGCTCCAGGGCTCTATGACCCTTTCTAGGGAACTGTGAAACCAACTCAGTTTATAGCTTCCCTAAAATTGAGGACATGATTCCAGTGGAACTAACTGGGGGCTGTGGCAGATGATCTTACTGAAGGAATCAAAGTGTGGGGAGCAGATGCAAACAAACAAGGAACAGCATACGATTTTCTGTAAAGGGCCAGATAGGCCTTGCAGGCCATATGGTCTCTCTGCACCACTCAAGTCGGCCAACTGGAAATGAATGAGGGTGGTTGTGTTCCTTATTTACAAAAACAGGTGGTGGCCAGATTTGGCCCACAGTTCGAAACCCCTGGTATAGTGGATTAAAAACTGACCCCACCCAAAAATGTGGCAACAAACTTGAAAAGAAACAAGAAAAAGTATTTAAATTGTATTCTCCTGCAGTTAAGTAAAAGTGGAGATCTTTTTATTTTATTTATTTATATTTTTATTTTTTTAAAGATTTTATTTATTTGACAGAGAGAAACACAGCCAGAGAGGGAACACAAGCAGGGGGAGTGAGAGAGGGAGAAGCAGGCTTCCCGCTGAGCAGGGAGCCCGATGTGGGACTCGATCCCGGGTCTCCGGGATCATGACCTGAGCCGAAGGCAGTCGCCCAACCAACTGAGCCACCCAGGCGCCCCAAAAGTGGAGATTTTTTAAAAAACACTTTTCAAAGTTTGACATTTTGTAGGTGGTGATCCATTTTCTAACCATGAGTATTAGAAAGGAAAACAAAATACAAAAAACCTCAAACCCCCAAGCTGTGAGGATACAGTTTATGAAATGAGCATAATCTATTTTCACTATTTCAACAGTCACTTAGGTTCTAGCGACAGGAAATCCTGCGTTTTCAGTCCTGTCTTCTCTTCAAGTCTAGTGTCTCTATGTCAAAATCACCTGGTGGAGAATTCAATCATTTACAAGTCTTGCCTTCTCAGGCACAATGTGTACCAAGTCAACCTCAGGCTCTCCTGATTCCCATCCCTCCTTAAACTCCAGTTAGACAGACCCTGAAATACAACTATGAGGCCTTTGATCCTGCTCAGGGTCATCAGTGGCAGCATTCCTCTTGACAAACTGAGGGCATGGCTTCAAGGTCCCCTCCAAACCTGACTAGTCAGGGAGGACCTAGCTATCACCACGCAACACCACACTTGTTTCTGGCTGGGTGGGCTTGCCATCTCTCTCTTCCTGGGAAGTGAGCTTTCTTTTCCCTGCTATCTTTGTAGACCTTCTCTTATACCTTCCTCCAATGCCCCAGAGACTCAATTCCAGACCCTCTTCTATGAAGCCATTTCTAGAAAGAGGCCCTCAGTCATCTCTTGTCTTTCCTGCCTTGTTAACCTGTACTGTCCACAAGAATGAAAGAATTTAGGAGATGGGACAGAGTTAAGATTCCTATTAGATAAAAAGAAAAGCCTGACAGGCTGAGCAATCTTCCTAGGCTGCACTGCCACAGGGTGGTTGCGCTGGGATTACTCAGGCTTCCTTACTAGTGCCCCTCCTACCAGCCCACAGTGGGACTGTCCCCACCTAAATCTATATTCTCACGGAGAAGAAACGGGCTGGACATTCAATAAGCTCTAACAATCAGAAGAGCGGCTCAGAAACTCCTCCTTTAAGAGGCTAAAGTCCACTCTCTTCTCTGTGAACCACAAATAAGAGACTGTATGGGCATCAGCTTTGGCCCAGAAAACATATGCAAGTAAACCCATTCCTGATGAAATAACTCAGCAGTGGTTTGTTTATTCAAAATATGGCAAGAATGTAGCAACGGGACATCTGTTACTGGAGAAAGGCTGGAGGTAGTTTTTGTAGGTGTCATCTTTTTAAAAAATCTTTAAAAATCTTTCTAATTGCTTAACAGCAAGGACACACCCAAAGTTAATGCCAACCACAACATGAACATGAAAATACAAAATACAGCAGCCCACTGGTTCTTAGAAAAACCAAGGGATACGTATATTATTTAAGTCCTAAAAGAACAACCCTTGAGAGAAATGCACTAAAAAAGCTTGTAAAGTTTGGCTTATTCATCAGCTACAAATGTGTACTAACTTTCTCTCCCTGTAAAGCTTCATTTGAGGGCAACAGGAGAAGGTGGGTGGAACCCAGCTCTATCCCACTGGGTCCCCCAGGAAAACAAAGGGAAATGCAAGTAGATGCAATCCCACTGCGCTGTACCACGTTCAAGCTTGGAGGGGAAGAAATGGCGTTTCCAGAAACTTTAACTCTACACTAATTTCCAGTGTTATCCTCAGTGATAAGAGCAAATCACTTTGGATACCCTGAAAAATTTTGGATGCTTTAGGAATAAAAACAGCAGTTAGAAATTCTGGTGGAAAACACAAAGATTTAGCCAAAATAACAGAACTAAACAAGAAAATCAAGTGGAGCCAAATTCATGTCCTCCAAGTAATACAGAAGGTTCCTGTTGCTTCCCACTTCAACTCCCCCACAACCTGGCTAGGCATAAATGTGCCTCACCTCCCTGCAGTCAAGCCAGGAGAACCTGCTGGCAGGTAGACCCAGACCAACTGTCTATTTAGACTCTGAGACAAAGAGTTTACATATCGAAACTCCTCCTCTACTTCTGAGAAAGTCAAAGCTCTGGGGCTTCCAGCTTCCAAAGGCAGAATGATAACAGGCCGGAGAGACCGGGTGAATGGGCTCTCAAGGGAGATTTAAACTCCTGTTCCATGTAGTTGGACACAAGTTACATAATCTGGTTGTTTTCCATATTACAGCAGGCAATAACCTTGAAAGAAGAATGTCCCAAGCAGAGAGGAGATAGGCAACAGATACTTGATAAATATTCACAGTAGTAATAGAACCAGACTGGGTAACATGGAGGGAATGGTGAAAAAAACTCTTTTAAGAGTTACCCCAGGAAAGAGTCATTTCCTTCTACAGTTTCCACTTAATAAAAGTAGCCATGGGACCCTGGTAAAAAAGACTAGTATGAAAAAAAATGGTTAAAATACATAGCACTGGCAAGTAAAATGGCAAATCTCATCTATACGGAAAATTATCTACCCAGATAAGTCAGGTGTCCTAATGCTGAAGTTTCAAAGTGACCGAGTCTCAGTGTTATCTAGCCACCACTGTGATGTCTAGCCGTGTACCACAAACAATTTCCATTTACTCATCATTTGACTCATTCATGGTAACAAGGGGAAAAACCAAGTAGAGATACGCATAATTAGCAGCATGAAGTGGGTATTTTGGAATTTTTCACAGTGTATATGAATTCCAGAAAGCATGTTGGATAAGCTAATATAATAAAGGACTACCAGAAATACCTCAGGGATGGGTAGATCTGAGCTGCTCCAGAGTAGGACCAAACTGACAATTCCTATTGTTTAAGGGTTCAAATTTCCTTTTTAACTACTTCTGCACTAGGTGGGTCAAATAAGTGAGGTTTACTCATCAATGCTTAAGCAACTCAAGACTTAAGTACACTATACTGCCTAGGCCTGAAAATTCCAACCTCACTGTCTATGGGAGGAGGCAGGATGTATGATGGCTCTGAGAGCCTATGGCCCACATCTATCTGTGTAACCTTGGACAAGATTTTAAGTCATTTCATGTTATATAAAAGTATAGATCATTTTTATCTCACAAAATCAGTGAGGAAATTACATTTTAAAAGAGAAAAGTACCTGATACATAATAGGTGTTTCAGTTTTAAGATTACAAGTATCTGTTGAAAAATGTCTCAGTTAAACTTTAACCTAAATTGATTACTGGAATAGGAAGTTATAAAAGAGTGGTGAAAAGTCATTTTAAAAATCCTAACATTTCTTAAGTCTTCAGTTAATTAATTAATTCATTCATTCAACAAAATGTTACTGAGGGTCCACCATGTGTCAGCACCATGGACCCTGGGAGCATTTCAGTAAACAGGACATATACAAATCACTTCTTCCATGGAATGTACAATTTAGAAGTCATATTTACTATTGAAGTTTTTAAAAAGTGTTAATTTTCCCCATATTTAAAAAATGTGATTTGAAATGCATATAACATAATCATTTTTTTTTAATTTTTTTTTTTAAAGATTTTATTTATTTGACAGAGAGAAACAGCCAGAAAGGGAACACAAGCAGGGGGAGTGAGAGAGGGAGAAGCAGGCTTCCCGCTGAGCAGGGAGCCCGATGCGGGGCTCGATCCCGGATCTCCCTGAGCCCAAGGCAGTTGCTTAACCAACTGAGCCACCCAGGCGCCCCCATAATCATTTTTTTTTTTTTTTATTTGACAGAGAGAGAGATCACAAAGAGGCAGAGAGGCAGACAGAGAGAGGGGGGGAAGCAGGCTCCCCGCCGAGCAGAGAGCCCAACACGGGCCTCGATCCCAGGACCCTGAGATCATGACCTGAGCCGAAGGCAGAGGCCCAACACTCTGAGCCACCCAGGCGCCCATCATTTTTTTTTTAACAATCATTTTAAATGAACAATTCAGTGGCATTTAGTACATTCACAGTATGATATAATCACCACTTAGATCTTGTTCTAAAACATTTCCATCACTCCAAAATAAGACCCTGTCCTATTAAGCAGTTTTCCCCCAGAATAAGAGTTAACTTTAGTTACTGATATTTTTAGATCAATTTTTATCAAATTAAGTATAAGTCTGTCTTTTTTGGATAATACATTTTTATAAATAAGTGTTGCTTTTATTTATTTTATTTTTAATAAATGTTGCTTTTAAACTGACACATCTGTGAATTCAAAGAAAACTGGAATCCTCCCCAATCAGCTTTGAAAGAAAAAGTAATGAAAGTCTGCTTGTGGTTTCCCTTAGTGCACTAATTCAGTGGTTTTCAACAGATGGCACTGGACCCAAAGGTGTTAGGAAATATGTGGGAGTGTTTTGGGGTGTCCCAATGATGCGGGGTTACTATGGGCAAAGTAGGAGGGACTAGATATGCAAAACATCCTGTCATTCACAGGCAGTACCACTGTAGCAGTACTACTCTAAATTCCAATAATGACCCCTCTGAGAAATACATTAGTTACTACTCCCAAAAGGTTTTTAAATAGTGTCATCACCACTGCTCATTCTACGTTAATGTGCATTTCTTAGTCCTTAAACATCAATTTGGGAAATCTTTCCAGTTATAAAAATTGAAAAAGGATTACTATTACTCACAGTCATGACCTAAATTTTATTATCCCCACTTGGCTCAAGAAATCCTAACAATGAGGAACTGATGCTGGGCTTGGACTGTGGGCGACTGAAAGTGCATTTTACATTTTTACTTAGATAATGCTATGCAGCTGTGGGCCATTTGCTGGGTTTCCCCGAAAAGAACTGCCAAAAAGCAAAGTGAAATGATAACAATATTATTTACAAATGAAGACAAGTACATTACATATTCTTCCAGCCTATCTTCACATTAACATGGGGAATACTAGGATTTTTCTTTCTTTCTTTCTTTCTTTTTTTTTTTTTTAAGGATTTTCTTTCTTTGCTTTCTTTTGACAGCAAAATACAATTTGGTCAAAAAAAAAAGAATCCTTATTTTTAAAAAAGAGACATTAAAGTATTTATGGATAAAATGACATATGTGAGCTTTCCTTCAAATAACTTGGGTGAAAGGCGAGATGAGGGTATAGGCTCAACAAGCTGGCCATGAGCTGAGAACTATTGGAGGTGGGGGATGGGCATGTAGAAATCACAGATTCAAAAAGAGATTCATTCTACTATCTTTTTACATAGTTGTTTGAAAATTCTAGTGAAAAATTAACAAAACAAAAAGAAATATATAGCACTTATAGAATTCCTAAGAGAGAGGTCACATACACATTCACTAAAATTTAGAAGAGTGTTTTCATCATCTTTATCCCCTGTCCAGGAGTCCCTTTTCTTAAATGACAGCCACTTAAAGTGCCAGACCTTGCAGACTTCTTCAAAATCAACAGTGACTGATTTTGAAAACTGAAGAGAGACTTTACCTACCAGTTGTTGAAATGGCATGATAAAGATGTCTTTTAGGACAGGGCAAGGGCAAAAGATTACAGCAACTGAAACCCACCAGGCAGAAACCTACACGAGGTCAAAGCTGGTCCACAGCGGGGCAGAGACTCTGACTTAACTCCCTCCCCTCTTCTTAGTCACTGTATTAAACCTCCCCTTAGAGAAGAAACCCAATCCTGTGCCAGATGTATAAAATACAGACTCTTTAGAGGGTTCTAAGACAGGTTAAATAGAAATGATCATTTAACTCTTTTTGCTGAGAGCGAATATACAAGCTTTTCATAGTAGCAGAGGACCAAAAAGAAACTCAAACTGATGAATTTGCTTAGAAAGGAAATTGCTATCACTATCAACGAAGTACAACAGAAGTACAGCACACCCATTATCACTGCACTCTTGCCTGGAGCCCTAACATATTGTAGCATAAAGAGAAAAATCTTTTCGCCTTTAAGCTCCATCCTCGTATTCAGAACCTAATGGTATTCATGGTAGTAAGAATCTAACGAATAAAAAAAAAAAGCAGCAGCTAATGATTTAAAAATCTCTATACTGTTTATTGCTGACTAGGCAATGCAAAAGTGAAGACAAATTTTCTATTATCTCTCGCCTTCAGAAATACAGGTTCAGCAGGATGAAAAGCAAAGTTTACAACTCCAGAAGATGGAATAACACAACTTTCCAAGCAGTTGTTCCATGTTGGGTTTTTTTTTTTCTCCAGGTAAGAAAACAACTAAACAGATGCATAGCATAACTTCCTTCAAGTGCATGTGATTCTGAAACACTGCTCAGGGCCCTATTTACAACTATAATATAACTTGCAGAGAGTGGACTTACGTAATTGCAACATTGCTCCCATCTATAACAATGTGCTTCAAATCCGTTCTCCCTGGCTCATTTTTTAATTCCAGCTTGTACGGTACTTTCAGAGTATCTCGGAACCTTTGAACACCAGTGACTGAGGAATCAATATGATCAGACGGTCCCGCCAACCTTGCATCAGTAACTGAAGGTAACAGCTGGGGCAGTGGCATCGGTGGAGAAAGAGGCGGACAATTTGGCTTAGACTGAGGAGAGCTACAACACCCTGATCGGTTTTCACAGGGAGACTTCACATTACTTGGAAGTAAGGGCTCTGCTTGCTGCTGTAAACCATTTTCAGGAAAAACTGAAATTCTGGGCTGGTGACTTGAAGCTCCTCTGGAAACAAAACTGACAACTTCTTTGGGACTTGAAGGGACAACAGAGGGTGAAAGGCCATCAGTTTCAAGGTCCATGTTACAAACGTAATTCTGGTTTGAACTCCAGATTTCTTGTTTCTGTTCTACTGGCACTGTTCTGAAAGTATTAATTTTGCAATTTGAGGTACATGGTTTTGATTCTTTGAACGGTAACTGAGAAAATTTTTCTACCATATTTTGCTGTGTGTGACTCTGTGTTTTCTTTGGAGTGGAATCTGTTGTAAGCTCATTTACACTGCTACAAACACCTTTGTTTTTGGTTCTGTTGGTCTCTGGATACAAAGTACCAGGTGAAAATTCTTTGTCTTCTTGGAATTTTTTATTTTCTTTTTCAATTTCTTCTAAGAGCAATAATGGTTCAGTAGATGGCCCGTACTCCCTAATGACCTTTTCAACAATTTCTTGGGAATAGCCCATGGTTTTAAAAAAGTTTACGAGGATGTTATACTCCATTTCCTCAGTAGTGTCCTTTACATCTGGACTTAAATTTTCAGGATCAGCAGAAGAATCAGATAAGTCAATGATTACACTTCCAGCTAATGTCTTATTGTCATGTAGAAGCTCCCCCTCTTGAACATTTTCCAAAGAAAACTGTTTCTTGGTATGCCTTTCTTCAGAATCAGAAAATCTCCTTTTGTGACAAATTCTGTCCTTGGACAGTGTCTCTTCATCTGGGCTTAGACCATTTATTGGAACAAAAAGTACATCTTGTGAACTTGAAAAGATTGTGTCCATTTGTTTTGTAAGCTCAGAAACAGGAGTGCTGGCTTTATTTCTTACATCTTCCTGCAGAACAATTTCATCTCTGGAAATATCCAGGCCTGTGGCAGCATTCTGTGGAAACTCTGCTTGTTTAGAATCTCGAATTTCAATAACATCATCATCATCTGTTTCAAATAAATTCTCCTCACCTTGTGTGAGTGTCAAAAGCTCTTTTTTCAAGGAAGTGGGCAAAATCAACAAGTCCATTGTATAGTTGTCTGCACGAGCTTCAACAAATTGTTTAAATTCCCTTTTCACCTCTGATTCTTTCTGACTGTTGGGCAGGTTCTCATTATTCTCAAAGAGCTTTACGAACTGCTGAATGTGACTCCTAGCCATGACCACAGCTTCGGCACTTCCTCTGATGCCAAGAACACCAATGTCCAGAACGCAGAGATCGGCACAGGTGTCCTGAATCAAGCTCTTCAGAAACAGGCTCTGGGCCCCTACAAAAATACAGTGCATGGCCTTGGGGTAACATTCTCTTTCTTCTAGTTCAGGTTCACAGATTCCTTTAATATATTCCTGTAAAGAGGAGATAAGAAATTAGATCAATTTACAAAAGCTCTTTATGTTACACCTATTATGTTACACATAATGACAAATGCAAGCTCTACAAAAATCAAAAGCATGCTAATAACTTGGGGGAAAATGCCATGTTCTAAATAAAAGATTCAAGATAACAAACGAAGTTTCTTAATTGTTTCTGCTGGACTTGAAAACTGCCTAAAAAGCAGGTGTTTCTAACATTTTCAATAATATATCTTGCAATGGGCTCTTTAGAATCTGCGCAAATGCAGTGGGTAAGGACAAGACTGGACTTATTTACATCTTTACATTGTTGCTTGCTACCAGGCAAGCAACTGATACAATAACCTAATTGAGATAAGATAATCAAGTCAAACAATTTACTCCAGAATACACCTTGACTTTTGCTTCGCTACAGTTGCCCTTAGTTTTCAGATGAAACAAACTGAGATTCTGCAAGCCTTAAAAACAAAACAAAACCATTTTTTTCCCCAGCTGGCTGGAATAATGCATAGTCTATATAATTTTATGTCTTTTTTTTTTTTAATAGAAAGGCCAGACTGTTTAAATGTAGACCTAAATCTAAAGAACAGAGGTGCTGGACAGTACTGCCCCTCTTGGATAGAAAACCAGTCTCTAGTGAATTTGGTATTAAACAAGGCCTCCGTGAGGTAAGAAAGGGACCTGGATTCTCCAGCAATTAGGTTGCTCCCAGAGGCCAAAGTGCAAATGATGTGAACACTGAACACACATGCACACACATAGGCATGGTGGGATACACTTAGTAATGTGGGCACTGGAGTCCATTCCCGGGCTCAAACCTCAGCCGTGGGGGTCTGAAGGCCTTGGTGCAGTTCCACAGCCCCTCTAACCCCATGTCCCCACTTGCAGGAGTGAGAGGAAGATGGAGCAGTCCCAGGTGTTCTGAGGAAATTCGACAAGATAACAAAGTTCTGACAACAATGTCTTGGACCTAGTAAGTGCTTTATAAATAATAACACTCCTAAATTATTAATGCAAATTTTCTGGAAGGACTTTTATAAGAAATGATCCTGGCAACACATGACACCATACTTGACATGAAAATCACAATGGTGCTCCCCTAAATGGTGCTACTGAAGAGCTCCAGTGAAGTTCTGCAGCCCTGCCCTCATTTCCTGCTTGTTTGTCACAGGGGTCACACGGCTTCAGGGGAGAATTCATACACCAACAAGTACATATCCCTTTGCCACACATGTAGGGCATCCTGTGAGTAGAAACAGGAGGAAAATGGCACAGAGGAAATGTGTCATCTAAGCTGTATTATGTTCAGTCATGAGATCTTTGCTTCCTTATGTCCTCTCGATAAACCTGGCGCGTAGGTAGGCTTGGTGGTAAAGATGGTAGATGACTGGTGCAGGGCAGAGGCGTACCAGTTGTTTATTACAGCAGTCTGCTATTTTTGTGACACTAAACACGAAGTATAGTAACCAAACATTCTTTTTTCCTGGACATGCAAGCAGAGTGCTAAATACTGATGTCAGCTTCCCTGAACACCTCCAAATGGACATTTTGCTACCACTTTTGAATGTATGCTGCATTTAGGTTGTGTTTTGAAGTTGCTTCTCTTTAAAAACATTTTTATTTTGAAATAATCATAGGTTTCCAGGAGGCTGCAAAAACAGGACATAAAGGTTCTGTGTACTCTTCACCCAGTCCTCTCCAATCACTACTTGTAACTTACCTAATTACAGTACAGTATCAAAACCAGGGCACTCACACTGATACAGTGTGTACATAGCTCTGTGCCATTTTATCACATTCAAGCAAATCAACATAATTTGCAACAACCACTGCAATCATCATAATTACTTCATCACCACAATTATCATTTTCATGCCACTCCTTTTTAGTCCTATTCATCCCTATTTCTACCCACACCATCCCTATACCCCTGACAACAGTTAATCTGTTTTTGTCTCTATCATACTCTATCATATTGTGACTTCAAGAACATTATATAAATAGAATTATGCTATTTCTTCATTTTGAGATTGGCCTTTTTTTTTTTTTTAAGATTTTATTTATTTAACAGTGAGAGAAAGCACAAGCCAGGAGAGCAGAGCAGCAGAGGGAGAAGAAGCAGGCTCCCCACTAAGCAGGGAGCCGGATGGGGGGCTCAATCCCAGAACCCTAGGATCATGACCTGAGCTGAAGGCAGATGTTTAACTGACTGAGCTATCCAGGCACCCCCAGATTGGCCTTTTTCACTCAACATGATGCTCCTGAAACCCACCCAAGCTGTTGCACGTATCAAACTCATTCTTTTTTATTGCTGAGTACTATTCCATGATACATATGAACTATAGGTTTTTAACCACTATCTACTGAGTGGCATTTTGGTTGTTCCTGTTTGGAGCCATTACCAATGAAGCTACTGCAAACGATTTTCATGAACAGGTTTTTCACATGAACTTAAGTCTTCATTTCTCTGAGATAAATGCTGGGTCATATGGTAAGTGCATGTTTAGATTTCAAGAAACTACCCAACTATGCTCCAGAATAGCTGTACCATTTTACAGTCCCACTAGCAATGTATGAGATCGAGAGATCTAATTTCCCCTCGTTCTCACCAGCACTTGATATCACTACTATTTTTTATTTTAGCTGTTCTATTAAGAGTGTAATGCATCTCATCATGGTCTTAGTTTGCGTTTTCCTAATGATAAGTGATACCGAACATCTTTGCAGGTGTTACTTACCATCTATATTCCCTCCTTGGTGAATTGTCTGCTCAAATTTTTGGTTCATTTTCTAACTGGAATATTTGGGTTTGGGGAGTTCTTGATATATTCTAGAAAGATAGAGGAGTCCTTCCTTTCTCATATGCAGCTTACAAATATTTTGTTCTCTAGCTTCTTCATCCTCTTAACAGGGTCTTTTGTGACAGGACACATTTTTAATTTTAGGGAAGTCTAGTTTACTGGCTTTTTTCTTCACCAAGACCCAGGTCCCAGATACTTCTCCTATGTTAATCTTCCAAAAGTTTTACATTTAAATTTACAACCCATTTTGAGTTGGTTTTTGTACAAGATGTGAAATTTAGGCTGAGGTTCATGTTTTTGCTTATGGATAGCACCGTTTCTAGAAAAGACTATCTTTTCTCTATTTAATTACTTTTGCAGGTGTCAAAAATCAGTTGGTCATACTTTTGTGGGGTTATTTCTGGGTTCCCTATTCTGTTCCACTTGCTTAGGTATCTATTCCTTCACCAGTGCCACACAATCTTGATTACTGTAATTATAGAATGTTTTGAAATTGGATAGTAATAATAACTGCTATTTTATTAATTTTAAAATTGTTCTTAGCTATCTAGTTCCCCTGCCTTTCCATGTAAATTTTAGAATTATCTTATTTGGCTATCATCTAGCAGTTGCGTTAAACTAGAAGACCAATTTGAGGATAACAGACATTTGCTGAGTCTCCTGCTATAAGAATAAAGTCTTTCTCTAGATTTTTGCTTTCTTTCACCAGTGTTTTATAGTTTTGAACATACAAACCCTGTACACCCAAATATTTCATTTTTTTGGAGAAACTAAACATGACACTCTAGTATTTTATTTTTACTTCTATGTGTTCATTGCTAATAAACACAGAAATAGATTTTGATCATGTATCCTGTGACCTTGCGAAGCCTATTTCTAGTTCTACTCTATATTTCTTATAGACTCCTGCCTCCGTTCCTCCCTCCTGCCCTCACTGCCTCCCTCCCTCTTTCCTTCCTTTCAAGATTTTACTTATATGAGAGAGAGAGACAGAGAGAGCACACACTAGTGAGGGGAACATCCTGAGATCACAATCCAAGCTGAAGGCAGACACTCAATTAAGCCACCCAGGCACCCTAATAAATGATATTAGATTTTTATAGACTTAAAAAAATAATCATGTTGAGGAAGTCATCCTGTGTTCCTACTTATCTAGAAACAGGAATATGAATAGGTACTGAAACTTGTTCAATGATTTATTTACTTTATCAACTGTTCTCACATGACTTTACTTCTTCAGCCTGTTAATAGATTGCACTGACTCATATTTTTGAATACTGAACCAGCCTTGTATCCCTGGAATAACTGCCATTTGGTCCTGATATATAAATATACTGATGAAGGCTACTTGCTAATGTTTTTAGAATTTCTGCATCTCTTGCAACTGTATTCATGAGGAACTTTAGTCTGTAGTTTTTCACTTTTGTAGCATCTTCGGATTTTAGCATCAGGATAAGAAGAGTGAGTGAAGAAGGTATTCTCTCAAAATTGAGATTATGTAGAATTGATGTTAATTCTTTCCAAAACATTTTGTAGACTTCTCCCTTGAAACAATCTGGGCCTGGAGATTTAAGGATTTTCAAACTATTAATTCAATTTTCTTAATAGCTATAAGTTGACTCAAATGATTAATCTCATCCTGGATAAGTTATGGTAGTTTGCTCTTTTTGAGGAATTGGTCGATTTCATTAAGTTGTCAACTTTATGGGTGCAGAGTAGTTCCTGGTGTTTCCTTATCTTTGATGTCTGCAGGGTCTACGCTACAGTTGATACCATTTCATTCCTGACAGTAATTTCTGTCTTAATTTCTTAAGGGTTGCTAAGAGGTTAATTTTACTGATTTTTTTCCCCCAAAGAACAAGCTTGCTATTTCATTGATTTTTCTCTATTGTTTGTTTTCAAATTCATCGACTTCTGCTACTTCCCTCCTGTTGCTTGCTTTGCACTTATTTTTTCCCCCTAGCTCCTATGAGTGGAATCTTTGATTAATGATTTCAGACTTTCTTTTCTAAAGTAGTTATGTTATTAATTTCTAGTCTGACTCCTTGGTAATCAGAGAATACAATCTAAATAACTTCTATTCTTTTAAATTTGTTGAGATTTGTTTTATGGCCAGGGATATGGTCTATCTTGACAGATGTTCTGTGGATACTTGGAAAGAACACGCATTCTGCTACTGTTGGGCAATATTCAAAAAACAACTATTTGGATCTGGGTGGCCAATGATGTTGAGTTCTCACGCCTACTGATCTTCTGATGGTTCTGTCATTTGTTGAGAGGATGCTGAAGTTTCCATTTATAATTGTATCCATTTCCTCTGACAGTTCTCCCAGATTTTGCTTCATATATTTTGCAGCTGTACTGTTAGGAATATACGTATTTAAGTACTGCTACGTCTTTTTGGTGAAGGGACCCTCTTATCATCATATAAATATTCCTCTTTGCTCTGAAGGCATTGTCTGACAGTAATATTGCCACTCCAGCTCTGTTCTGATTAATGGCTGCAGAGTACATTTTACCCTCATTTTAACTTATATTTGAAATAACTTTCATGAATATGCCATATAGTTTGCTTATGTTTTTTTAAATCCACTCTGACAATCACTCTTAATTGGTGTGTTTATACTATTTATTTTTTTATACTTTTTAAAAATATTCACTTTTAATGAAACTGTCTGGATTTAAGACCACCATTTATTTATTTTCTGCTCGTTCCTGACTTTTAATTCCTTTTTTCCCTACCTGGCCTTCTTTTGCATTATATGAACATTTTTTATACAGTTTATTGCATTTTTTACTATAGCTCTTTGTACAGTTTTTAAAGTGGTTATGCTATCAATTATAACACACTTCATCCACTTCAAAGTCAGTATTTTACCACTTCAAGAATGTATATAAACCTTATCATCTGCACTCGTCATGCTTTTATTTTCTCTATCTTGTGATGTTCTGACATCTTAAGGGGCCTTTCAGACCCGAGGAGAGACCCCTAATTTCTAGCAGAGGTGGTTATGTGTGCAGATTGACTAATCTAGTGCTGTGCCCCCACACCCATCTCCGTATCTAACTCATACACTAAGCCAGTATCCCCCCTACCCTGTATCAAGCCTGGGCCAGGAACCAGACAACTGAGAGTAGTCTTTACGCCCCAAAGCCCACTAGAATTACCCACACTACTCAATTCTAAATGGTTTATTCTATCCTACCTTGTCCCTTGCTCCTACTCCTTGCCCCTTGCTCTTGCTCCTGCCTCCTGACCAAAACCCAATGCTTCACCTATAGCCAGCACAGTGGTGAAGTATGCACTCTTCTCCCAGGAGATATAATCAAAATCTTCCTCCAGTGGCATGGACTTCTCTGGGCCATCATTCAGTCACTTCCCTAACTTAAAATCCCTCAGGTATAAATTTTAGAACATCACTATCATCCTTTTCCTTGGTCTCTATTCTCTCTGCCTTCCCTTATACATCACAGCTATCACATAAATGGCATGTATAAACATTTGAAATTCCATCAGACTATGTTATAAATTTTGTTTTCAACGAGTAATTCATTTTAAAGAACTCAAGAGGACAAAATAATCTATTACATTTATCCAGATATTTATCATTTCTCTCTGAAAAACTTCCTTTACCAATTCTTTGGAGCAGGCTACTGGCTATGATTTCATTTTAGTTTTTCTTCAAATGATAATTTTTATCATGCTTTATTTCACTTCCATTCTTGAAAGATAATTTCACTGGATAGGGAATTTTTGGTTAACATTTTTTGTTTTATTTTTTACCACTTCAAATATATTGTGCCACTTCTCTGGCCTCTGTAGTTTCTGATGAGAAGCCTGTACTCTAATTGCTGTTACTCTACATGTGTTTTTCTCTAGACGCTTTCAAAATTTTTCATTTGTCTTCCGTTTTCAGCACTATGGTTATGATGTCTGGGTATGGAAGTCTTGGAGCTTATTCTGTTTATGTTCGTTGAGCTTCTTAAATTATATGCTTACATCTTCTGCCAGGTTTTGGAAGTCTTCAGCCATTATTTCTCCAAAGTTTTTTTTAGTGCCACACTCTTGTCTCCTCTTACTTAGATTAAATAACTTCTTCCTTCCTTCCTTCTTTCTTTTTGAAGATTTTATTTATTTGACACAGAAAGCAAGAGAGCACAAGCAGGGAGCCCAAAGCTGGCTTGATCCCAGAACCCTGGGATCATGATCTGAGCCAAAGGCAGATGCTTAAACATCTGAGCCAACCAGGTACTCCTAGATAACTTCTACTTTCTATCTATCTTCAAACTCTGACTCTTCTGTCATCTTCATTTTAAAATCAAGCCTATCCAGTGAGTTTTCAATTTAGGTTATTGTATTTTTCACTGCTAACCTTTCCATTTGGTTCTTCGTATCTTCTATTTCGCCACTGAAACTTTCTATTTTTTAATTACTTTTAAGAGTATTTGTGATTGTCTGCTGGAGCATTTTTATCAGAGATGTTTTTAAAGTCTTTGTTAGATGGGTCACCTGGATGGCTTAGTCGGTTAACTGTCTGAGTCCTGATCTCAGCTCAGGTGTCTTCATCTCAGGGTCATGAGTTCAAGCTCCGCACTGGGCTCCCCAATGGATGTGGAGATAGGTAGACAGACAGACAAACAAGGGATGCCTGGGTGTCAGTCAGTTGAGCATCTGACTCTTGATTTTGGCTCAAGTCGTGATCTCAGGGTAGTGAGATCAGCCCCAAGTTGGGCTCTGTGCTTTGCAGGGAGTCTGCTTGATATTCTCTCCTGCTGCCCCTCCCCCGCTCCTCCCCACCCCGCTTGTGGGCATGCTCTCAAACGAACCTTAAAAAATGAAAGTCTTTATTAGATGATTCTAACATCTGTGTCATCTTGGCATTGGTGTCTGCTGTCTTTTCTCGTGAGAGTTTTCCTTGTTCTTCACATGCCAAGTAATTTTGTCTGTATTCATTCTGAATACTACGAGACTCTGAGTCTTATTTAAAGCCTAGGATGAATGTTGATACTTCTGTTCTAGCAGGTAATTGACCTAATCTAATTCAGGCTGCAAGCTAACCTGTCTTCAGTAAGCTGTGATTCTAGTGTCAATTCAGTTTTTAAAGTCTCTGTGATGTTATCTGTATCAGTCCCACACGTGTGCTACCAGAGGCCAGTCTGGGACCTAGATGGTAGTTTTTCTACCACCTAGGTCCCAGATGGTAGTTCAGTTTTTAAAAGTCTTTGTTATGCTGATGAAAAGCAGATCCACACATGTATAGCTTTGGGATAAACCCAGGAGATATCAACAAATTTTACGGAATCACTTTTCTGAGCTCTTCCCTCTCTGCCATATTTTTAGTGCTTTCTGGTTCCCTAAGGCTCTTTTTTTCAGCCCTCCAGCTAGAAAAACTGGGGCTTTGGTTACCCCACTTTGCCTTGCACATCTGCATCTGTGCCTGGGTCATCCCGGAGGACACACACAGACAAAGTAATGAGGCTGGACCCATCCTCTTGGGACCACAACTCCACCAACTGGAGAGGAAGGTTATCTTCCCTCAGACCTTTGGTTCCTGCAACCTCCCCATCACTGTCACAGGATTGTCTGGAAGCTGGTATGCACTGGCATGAAGAAAACAGCCTTTGCCCTCTATTAGGTGCTCCCTTTTCTGCCCCTGCAGCCCAAACTAGAGGGCTTCTCTTACTGTTCTTTGTATGCCTTGGTGTTCATTTCCTTTTCCAGGTTGAGTGGCGCTGAATTCAGGATGGGGGACAAAAGAGAGGAAAAATTGGCAAACTCACCACTGGGTTGGTGACGCTCTGAATTCTGGTTTTCTAACCCAGTGCCTACTATTTACTTTTCAGAGCCCTCATATTAGCTGCTCGATGCATTCTATCCAGGTTTTCTAACTATATTCTGTAGGAGTGACAGGGTAGAGCATGGTTGTTCTATCTTACTCAGAACTAGAATCTCCTGGCTACCTGTTAATATTTAAGTAATGCTGCTTGTTTAGCATAAGTGTGCGCATGGTTGAATTCATGAGTCAAACACTGTTGAGACTACCATGCAGCCACTAGATGAGAAAAAGTTGATCACACTCACTCAGTGGAATGCCAGCAATTAGCCAACCTAGAGAGAAGGTTCTCCTCCCTCAGACCTTTGGTTCCTGCAAACCTCCCTGTCACTGTCACAGGATCCTGTGGAAGCTGGTATGCACTGGCATGAACAAAACAGCCTCTGCCCTTTATTAGGTGCTTCCCCAGATAAAAGGCTTCTAAAACAAGTATCCTCTCAAATAAGGGCTAACGCTCCAACTGCTCCAAGCTGTAAAGCCTACCTACCAACAAATCCTTCCCAGACACAAGGTTTCCAACTCATTTTTCAGATTCCATATGAAATATAAAAAGGACCCATGTCAGAATAAGATCTCAAATATGAAAGACAGAAACCAACAGTGTCAAACAAAAAATAGAGGGAAATTTGGTAATGAATGCAGAGTAGAAAAGAAAATTTCAACGGAAGTTTAATTAGTGTTTTCGGAAAGATACAATAATGAACTCATATAACAGAAATCAAGATGCTAAAAAAAGATAAATAATCAAAATACGAGTACTAGTAAATTAAGGATAGGAGGGCCAAAATAAAAGTCAACAGAAGAATTTCAACGACATAGTGGAAGAAACCTCTCCAAAGGTACCACAAAAACAAAGTGAAAAACAGGAGGGAAAAGACACTTTAAGGGTCCATCCAGGATATCCCAAAACAAAAACAGAATGGCAATTAATAAAGTAGTAAAACAAATAATTTCCCAGAACTAAAATACATAAGACCCCATGTATGATTAGTGAAAAAATTACATCATATCCTGTTTGGGAACTAACAGACTATACTATCTTGGAAACATGATTACTTTTTAAAGGCCCACAAGAAAAAAATCCTGGGGGCAGGATGGGAACAGGGCATATATAAAAGAATGACAATCAGAGTATCAGAAATTCTCAACAGCAGATCTGGATGACTGGGGGGAAAAAGTTCTAAATTCCCTTAGATTTCAAAATTCTAAGTGAAAGGGATTTTCAATCTAGAATTCTATACCATCTACACTAAAGACATTTCTAGACATGCTAAAACAAAATTACCCCCACAGACTGTTTTCTTGAGAAACTATTTGAAGATGAAAGCCACCAAAAATAAGGGAGATGAACTAATTAGTAAATTCATTCCAAGACAGGCAAATAGAAGTCCAAAGACTATAGCTGTGCAGCAAACAAGCTTAGCACCTAGCTGAATGGAGAAGGGAAGGAGGCTCAAGGAGTATTCTCCCAGAAAGGGAAGCTCAATGAGCAGGTGATACAAAGGAGTATCTGTACAATATTAAGGATGCGTTTAAATCATATTTCACAAGTACATAAAAACAGGGCAGATAAATTACAGTAAAAATTAAATAACTATATTGGTGTCTTAGTCCGTTCACACTGCTATAACAAAATACCAGACTGGGTATGGGTGGCTTAGAAACAACAGAAATTTCTCATAGTTCTGGCGGCTAGAAGCTTAAGATGAGTAACAGTGTGTGCAGGTGAGGGATCTCTTTCCGGGTACAGACCTCTTGTATTTCCACGTGGTGGAAAAAGCAAAGGAGTTCTCCCAGACCTCTTTTATAAGGGTATTAACTTCACTCAAGCCCCTCATGACCTAATTGTCTCCCAAAGGCCCCACCTCCGAATACTATCATATCAGGCATTAAGATTTCACCACATGAATTGTGACAGAACACAAAAGATTCAGACGTAGCAAATGGGAAAATGGGGGATAGTTTTTGCCTCATTTTTAAAATTTATTCATTTGAGATACAGTGAGCATGAGGGAGAGAAAATATGAAGTAGACTCCACACTGAGTGCAGAGCCTGAGGTGGGATTCAATCCAGGACTACCAGATCATGACCTGAGGTGAAACCAAGAGTTGGATGCTTAACCGACTGAGCCACCCAGGCACCCCACCTCATCTATCTTAAGGAAAGTGGATGCCTAAAATTTCTAAGAAATAGAAGTATATTATTTATAATTCTTTAGGTAACTATCAAAACGAACAGCTAAAAACAGTAAAAAGTAGTTGCCTTTAGGAAGGGACTGTTATTGTTTCTTAAAAAACCCTCAGTACTACTTTTTTAAGCATGTGCATATATTATTTTGGTATACTCATTTCCTAATTTAAAAGTTTTTTTAATGGATACATAACACGTTGTGATGCTATATTAGATTCAGTTTTGGTGTTAATTTTGTTTTACTTGATTCTTATCTGACATTTAAGATAAGAAATATTAACAGTTTTGAAATATTGTGAGTGATTCATCTTTGAAACAAACATTTCCCATTATTTCTGTTACTTTTCTGGAGTAGTATAATCTTCAAGAACAGCTATAACTTATTAAGTGTACTGACTGATTTAGGATGTTCTCAATCCTATGCAACCAAAAAAAAAAAAAAAGTAAAAGTAAACTGGATGCAGAGACAAGACCAGTAACTGCAAAGATCGGTGATAATTCTGATTTTAATTTTTTTAAATAGACTTTATTTTTTCAAGCAGCTATAGGTTTATAGCAAAATTGAGAAGATATACAGATTTCTCATATATGTTTAATGATAACCCTGAAAGTCTGTATGTTTTTATCACCTTAATCAATTTCATACCTTTGAACCTACAGAAAATACACAAATTGTAAATCTGATGTGTTATTTACAAACAAATCAACTTATTTTTCACTGCTTATGTAATCATTTCACAGCAAGAGATATTCTTGGGGAGGTATCCAGATACTATTTAGATTACTACCTTTCAGAGAAAAAAAAATTAAGTAAAAGTTAGATCCTCTGAAACTCACAGGGGGCCTCAGGAGAACTCTCGTGGCTCTTAGTGTGTAAACACCGGGATGACAGGCAGAGAAACGCTCAATACAAGCAGAATCATCTGAGATTATTCCCCAAGAAACTAAAATTATTATTACAAGATTAAATGCATAGTTTTGAGGGAAGTTGTTCCAAGAGCTTGTTACAGCTTCACATGCACAAAACTGTATGTACTTCCCAAAGAAAGGAATAATTATCCCTTGAGATTCAGACTCCCATTTTCATTAATTTACTCTTGTGAATTACTAAATAACAACAACTGTTTTTATATTCAAATTCAGAAGTGAACAATAAAGTATACAAGTATACAGTATTACTACATTCTAGCTGTCTAGCCATCATTTGCATTGATAAGCACCTGTGGACCCAAATATCCATCATTTGCATTTGGCTGTATTTGGTTATCTGAACATTTGAATGGAAGTCAAAAACTGTCTCCCCCATCCTGCAATATTCATATTCTGTTTACTCAGGCTTTTTAGGAAAAAAAGGAGGGGAAGGGGCAACTGATATATTTAATAATAACTTCCCTTTCCTATAGCAAAATGACTTTCTATTATTCTACCTTCTACAAACTCAGGTCTTCTCAACTCTATTCTAGCATTTCACAAACCCAGACAGAAGTTCCTGGCAATCTGTGCCATTCAGGACATATCTAAAATCAGAAAAGATCAAAGTGGTTACTCCAGATTCTACAGGTTTGACCTGGGGAAAGGTTTCTCTGGACCACTGTTCACCGTCTACCATTGCTTATTATGGGTGCACACGTGAGGGGCTTTGTCAGTTTGTCTCCCAGGTCACATATGAAGCAGCTGGTTGAAAACATAGAAGAACAGCACAGGGCACTACTTGCAGAGCATGTAACAGCAAATGACAACTGACAGCACAGGTGCAAAAACAAGTTTAAGGAAGACAGAATGGTTAAATGCCATGGCAACTCACGATCAGGTAGGGTGAATGCAGATCTAACACATTTTGGCAGCTGCCAGGAGCATAACTGTGCTAACAGAAGACCCTCAAGTGGACCACAAATCATCGAGGAAAAAGAAACTACGCTGGCAAGGGAACTCTTAATACATTATGGAGAGATGCCTAAAATGTTTTGAAACAGTTCTCATCTCTGACTGAACACTTCAGGATTCTAAAGATTTTTTGTACTTAGGAGACACTTGCATAAATGGTGTTGTATATCATCTCTGAGAGAAAAGAAAGTAGGAGGAGTAATACAATCTGTAGGCATTGATACAAATCCCACAGAACATGTGTAAATTGGAAGCACCATATAAGTCTTAGAAAAAAACAAGCTTTTTAACATCTTTAATCTACAAATCTGTAACAGATCCATTTTAGGTCTCTATCTGGTTACCTGTATTAATAATATTGCTATAAAATGAATAACCGTATCAGCCATTTTTCCAGTGCATTTCCAACATTTGCTTTCTGTTCCATCTTTCTCTTCAATCTCATGTCTAAAATGTCTACCAAGTTCTTTCCCAGGAGGGGTGCCTTAACAGCTCCCAGGGAAGACCTTCCTTTGTGCTCACTGAGTGTACTTCTTGAATCAGGACTAGGGGCCATACTTAGTATTTATCCTTGACTTCATCCCCATTCCTGTAAATCTCTGAAATTCTACAGCTTTCAAAACGTTTAGCTCTCCTGATCAATTTATTCTTCGTTCTTACCCAAATGTCTTCAGGTACCAAACTTCATTTGTTATTCTTCCTACTTCTTAGTAAAACAAATTATTTTATCACAGCCCAAAGGCCAACATTTGTGAACATCTTCAACTGCCTGTCCTTTTCCATCTAAAACATTCTACCTTTCATGACTTTGCTCTCTCCTTCCCTCTGCTTCAAAGCCATGCTCCTTTCACAGGTCTTGATTCATCACTCCCTTTTTACTCCCCCCTGCCCACCTACAAATCTGTGTGGGTTTCCCTGATCCTACAGAACACTTCCTTCAGCCTTACTGCCTTTGCATAGGATTGCTCCATCTGTCTTTATTTCCACACTTTTTGAAAAAGTAGCCTGAACTCCATTTCACTGCCAACCCCTTGAAATCTGGATTCTGCCCCCATTCAAACTGAGACCACTTTCTTGAATGCCAAGAGTGACAACTATTGTCAAATGCAAAGGCTTCTTCTCCATACTCTTCTGCTTAGGCTCTCTGTAGCATGATATGGTTGCCCAACTTCTCTTTGACAAGTTATTTCCTCTCCATACTTCGGAAATACCGCTAGCTGTCCACTTCCTATCTTTCTGACTACTTCCCCAAATCCTCTGCTGCCACTTCCTACTGCACGTTAAATGTCTGCCTTCCCCAAGGTTCCTTCCTGGTCTTCTCCCTCAATTACACTCTGAGACTCTTCAGGTTCCAACCATAACTTTTACTTCTATGATGTCAACTCCAAATCTCCATCTCTAGCCCTTAATACTATTAGGCTGCAAACTATCCATCCCCTGGGCATTTCTACTGGACTGTCCCACAAGTGCCTCAAATTTAATGATCTGCATCAGAGCTCACAGCTCTCCACTTGCCTTTGGTTCAAGTTCCCTTGCAAATGAAACATAGTTGCCTGGATTCAAAGATTTCTTTCCTTCTCATCACTAGCAATTTTTCACAAATCTTGTCTCACGTGAATATTACTGCAGCCAATTCTAAATCCTAAATCCTTTCCCTTGTGAGTCTTGTCATACCCCACCCCTAGTAACAGTATCGGTGACATGTGAAAGCATACCTGTTTCAAAAATTTTCTTAAGGACCTCACTACAAAGCATTAATGTTCAAGATCCTCAGAACCATATTCAAAGTCCTCTGTGGTTTGGATTTTAGTTCATTTTCTTATTTCTGCAGTCTAATTTAACCTTTCCTTCCTTATATTCATCCCAAAACACCTTTCATGAACAGGGTGAGGGAGATATTAATGTTTTCCACATACAACAATTATCTCATTATTTGAACTATAGCATTTACACAACTTAACTTGACAGTACAGGGCCTGGCTTTGGAACCACCACAGTGGTTCTTAACCATGGATAATTTGCTCTTCCTGGGGGAATTGGCAATGCCAGGAGACATTTCTGTAGAGGTCAAGGATGCTGTTTAACATCCTAGAAAGCACAATACAACCTTACAACAAAATATTCTCTAACCAAAATTGTCAATAGTGCCACTGTTGAGATACCCTGAACTAAACAATAAACGTTGAACAAATATGCATTCAAACAGCAAATAGGAAGTTTGAGAACAAAGGTTGACAACCAGCCTGTTCTCAATGATTGGGTAACACTGTAAAAGAGAAAATGGCCAAGATGACCAAAAGGAGGTTGGGAGGCGGGGTCCCATTTCGATAGTTTGGATAACATTAAGAAAAGTTTTAAATACTCCTAAATAAGGCAAAAGGACGGCCTTTTAATCATAATGGAGCACTCTCTTTGGCCTACCCACAGAGTATTTAATTCTCTATGAAATTTACTTTTGTCTGACACACCATTCATTATTCATTTGGGCCTAAACTGGGATGCTACATATTAAAATGCAGATTTTTTTTTTGTCCAGGAAAGATGCCAGTTATCTCCATTTGATTGAAAAAATATTATGATTATACTGCTCTGAGATATATAAACCAATCTGTATCTCATCAAGCAATTTTACTCCACCATTCTTTTAGTGTAGATCAATATTCAGTTCCTCAAATGCTCTCTGAACCAGTTTTACATTCCTGCTGGTGGTTCCCTCACTCATGAGTTACCTATCTGAGAGTCACATTTACAGACTTAAAAAAAAAAAAATTTTTTTTTCTTCTTCAATTCACACTTTGGCAGCTTATGAGACTCATGGAGATGCCCAAGTGGACTCACCTGCCTGGAGCTATTAAACTGAGTGGCCCCAAAAGATGGGTACTGGCGCTATTTCCTTGTTCTTTATTTTTCTGATTGTTTTTGCTTTAGAGTTCTTGGCCACATGTCCCTTTCTACACTTGCATCATTGGTTACATACTACCAGGTCAGCCTTCGTACACACCCTTGGTATACATGAACCTAGACTACAGGAATCTGATTTTACAGTATGACCAACGGATCTGTCAGTGGATAATGGATCTATTTTCTGTTGGATGAGAAACTACAAGAAAATCTGTTTTTCGTCTTTTCTGTTTTTCTGTTTGTGTAAGAACACATCTCAGCATCACTGAAATAACAGCCTTTTTGAAATCCGTACTAGTTTTGTGTTTTTGGACTCCTGATGTATGGCTAACACTGTGGAACCAGAACCGAAAGCTCTCTGCATGTTTGTATCTATAAAATGAGGAAAGCCTTTGTTTCTCATGCTGTATGAAATATATTCCTACCTCCAGGGGTATTAACAAATTAGATTAAAAAGTTTCTCAAAGAATCACTGTTCTAACTGATTTATAGTCTAACTGATTTATAGTAACAAGCTTTTACAAAAATCCATATACCTAGAATTCCTAGAAAATAAAGAAACTAAACATCTAATACTTTTATTAGTCTTTTTTTTCCAATCAAAAGGAAAAAAAAATCTCACAAACTCACAGAAACTGACACTTCAAAAGAATTTTTATTTAAGAATCCTAATTCATGTAATGAAATTAAACCTTAGGCCAGTTTGATTTGATAATTTCAGTGCTAATTTAAAAACAGATGTCCTTTTCCTGATTTCATCAGTGTAGAATACATGCACACACATATTTTTTTAAATAATTTTTTTTTCTATGAAGACACATCTGAACTTTCTAAACTTTGCTGGCTTGTTGGTCAGATAAGCTAATATTACTCATGATCACTCACCTTTATAACTATGAAAATTACAGGCTTACATGTTCAACTAGATTGAATTATAACACTGACAACTTTTGTAATATCATAAGCTATGTTCAGCATAAGCATAATTTACAATATCCACAGTTAACTTTAATAAAAATCTTGATTAGACCAATAGTAAATGGTTAACTAAGGTCCTTTTTAGATACATCATTAATTTCTAAATGAGTCAAACACCAAGTGCAATTTAAACACATACACATACAGGCTTTCTAATACAACCACAATGTCTTACGGTGCCCAAAAATGAATGAAAAATGAAGTGATTCCCTCAGTCTATGTTTAATGTCCTTTTCCAGTTGTTCTGCTCTAACCATTCTGATTTTATCACCATAATTATACAATTTTTTGCCCTATCTAGTATTTCACATTTATAGAATTATCTTATTTAAGTCTTCTTTCACTTGGCTTATCTTTGAGATTCATCTGCATTAGTGCTGTGCAGTATACCGCCCCGAAAGCATTAACTCCTAAATTATCTTTGGGGTTTCCCAAAGGTCCCCAGCAATCAGTCACAAAGATTTGTCCTTTACCTTCTAACAAGAAGGATGCTAAAACTAGTTCACTTCTTGGAGGATACTCTGTATTTCTTAAGTAGTGTAACACCATTAAGTTGTGTCAAATCAAAAGCAAAGTCTGGTTTCTTTTACTTTTTCATGGCAATGTAGTTATTTGCACAGGAATCAGTGACAACCTGCCCTCACTTTCACTAGAATAAAATTAGACAAATTCAATGTGCAATCCAGGCCATAACTAGAATATCATATTACGAATCACCGAATCATATAAGGTAACATAACTATTAAAAAACAAGTAGTACATATGGAACCAATGCTCTGGTACCTGTTCTATGGCATACAGGGTCCCAGCTTACATATAGTATAAAGAAAGTCACTTCCTGACAGGCCAGAAATGTTAGCATATTTTGGGAATCTTGAAAAGAGAAGAATTCATGCAAATGTACAGATACTATAGGTGAAATATGGAGACATGACTTTCTTGACTTTTTTGGAGGCCTGTTTCCTAGCTTTAGAATAAAAAAGCCACAATAGGCAATTAAAACAAAACCATGGCTATTAAAAATGCAACAGAAGGTTCCTTATGAAATTTCCAAAGAGGATAACTCTCTAGGTTTACTAATTGCTAATATATTCTGCCATATTCCAAATACAATGAAGCTAGTCTGTATGCATGTGTCTCTATGATCAAGAGTCATCTTGGAAGTTATTATCATTACAAGGGGCACAATTAACAAAAATTACAGAAACTCAGGAGATATAGTTAAAGAACGGCTGCATGTCCTTTCATTGTCATACCGGAGAACTGTCAAGGAGGCCCAACCAAGGATTATTTCCTATCTAGGGCTGCACTGACAGAACTTCCATACAAAATAGCACAAATGTTCCATAACTGCACTGCCAACACTCATAGACACTAGTTTCATGTGGCCACTGAGCACCTCAAATGCAACTAAGGAAGTAAATGTTTAATTTCCTTGAACTCTGACTAACTTACATAGGCACATGTGGTAGTGGCTACATACTGGACAGTACAAATCCAGCCTCTGGACTATTTCTGTACAGGCCCCACGATAAGACTCGTTTTTTCCCTCAGAAAGGTTGTATAAAAACAAAAATAGAGTATGAGACAAACACCGGGTATAGTCCACAAAATCTAAATATTTATTATGTGGCTCTCTATTTATCAACTAACGTAAATTACTAATTCTCTCAGCACTAAACTGAAAAACCTCCAATTTTAAAATAACAAATAATAATTCAGTTTGTTTATTTTTTAAAATATTTTATTTATTTGACAGAGAGAAACACAAACTAGAGAGGGAAATGAGCACAGGCATCCTGCCAAGCAGGGAGCCGCATGCAGGACTCGATCCCGGGACTCCAGGATCATGACCTGAGCTGAAGGCAGATGCTTAACGACTGAGAGCCACCCAGGCGCCCATAATTCAGTTTCTTTAAACAAAGAAGTTTCTTATGTTACTTCCATTTGACATAACTTATTTTTAAAAAAATAACAGTTCTTTAATTAATTACTCTAAGTATTCCCCTCCCCCATAATTCTGGTTTTGAAATAGAAGACTTCTAACTTAATAGTGTTACATTAATCCAGTAAAAAAGCCAACAGAGAACAAGAATGTTGCCCTTGATTTAATTAAAAACCCTACCTGGTTGGTAATTAGGGAAGAGGAAACTATGGTCATGAGCAATCACTTACCCCAGTATAACCAGTCTGAGTATCCCTTATTTCAACATTCTGGTATAACCCCAAAATATTAACCATAAAAAGAAACTGAACAAACCACAATTTCTTAAGAAGATGATTTTCACAACCATAGTGAGTTTAAAAAAAAAATCATTCTAGGAAATGCAAGAGGCCACCAACCTCCTTCCTGGTAAAATCAAAACAAAAACTCCATGTCACTACCCAGTATTACATCTACAGATTATTTCCTCCATGAACAAATCTACTGTTTAAGAATTCATTCATGAAACCAGGTACCAAGCTCTCCTAACAGAAAAGGAAATAATATAACAGTGTCCACTTTAACCCTCTGAAGTCAATGCAGTAATGGGCCCCTTCCACTCAACATTTTTTTTAAACCTTATTTTTCTCTTTTCTTAAACATTTAAGTAAAAATAAAAACCCTAAGGACAACTGCCAACTCTTCATATGACTCTCTCCCTCTTTTTCTCTTCCTCACAAATTAAAATGGATCAGAAGTTTAGTCTACCCTAGCATAGCTTCCTGGGTATACTATAATTTCAATGTTTAAGACTTATCAGTCCTCCAAATCCTTTTTTTTAAAAAAAGATTTATTTACTTGTCAGAGAGAGAGAGAGCACAAGCAGAGGGAGCAGCAGGCAGGAAGAGGAGCAGACTCCCTGCTAAACAAGCAGGCCAATGCAGCACTCGAACCCAGGACCCCAGGATCACAACAAAAAAGCCAACGGCAGACGCTTAACCAGCTGAGCCACCAAGGCTTCCCAGTCCTCCGAATTATTCTTTAAGTTCTCCAGACCTGTGTTCCGGCTATGGCGCACGGTGGCTCCTCACTGCTATGAGGTAATGCCTGAAACACCAACTGACAGGCAATTGTGGTTAGCAAATTTAGCACCCCAAAGGTTCATGAAAAACTGTACAAGTAGCCATGCCATTTGTTTCCCATTACTCCCTCTTGTTAATTTCTAGGACAGGCTCTGGGATCAACCAACTAAACTAACATTAGCATCCAAATCACCACTATGGACCTTGCTGACCTCAGCACTGTATTATCTCCAGATGTCTGACACTTCCAATTATACCCAGACCACCAAGGCACCACTCTTTGGTTCTCAGAATTTCTCCATATCCAAGATTCTAATCTCTGAAATTCCTCCCTAACTTCAACTTCTACAGTTCCCCAATACTCTCTGAACTTGCCCTATCTGCATGATTCCATGAGTCTAGGAGTGTCTAAGGTCTTATTCCTTCCCTTGTTCTCACAGTTCATTATGCCCTTTTCTATCTTCTCCTCTCCTGTCTGAACCTCTCTGGCTGTCAGTTCACTAAAAGTAGAAGGTTTAAGTCATATATTTTTGGACTGTTCTAACCCAAATATTGCTGACCAATCAGAAGCATTTCCTGGGCCCCATTCTGCCTCATTTAATTACATCTTGGATTCCTTTCCTTCTTGGTGTGTTGGCTATACCAATATCCAAAGTGGAGGAAATCATCACCTACCAGAGAATTTCTGGATCAAGTGATATTATAAATTCAGGCCATCTAACTTTCCCTGATCCTTACTGCAGTTCCAATCCTTTTTTGTTCTTTTCCAATGCACTTCCAAAAGTTCTGCTGCATCCACCCTGACATATTCCACCACCTTCAAGTTCTCACTCTCCCTCCCTAGGCACGAACAGGTTTCCGACTTTAGAGATGGTACTACAGGCCATTAAGGTGTTCAACTGCCCTCTTCACCAAATGGGAGAGTGGGTGCGTATCTTCACTCATCCTGTCTCCTGTATCTAAAGAAGAGGTCCTCAAAAGCTGAACCTGGTCCTGTGACATGTTGGTTTAGCATGCATGGTTGCCTTTTATTTTCAGAATATATACTTTTAAAAGCATACTTCAAGCCTTTGCTCACAACTACCTCCGCCTAGGAATCTTACTCTTCAAAACCTGGCTCCAGTGTTGTCTTCCCCAATACATTTCCCTTTTGACAAAAGTAGCCACTCTTCTAGAGCGTGTGCCTTTTTTTTTTTCTTCAAACCTCCTAGGATATCACTTTGTATCTATAGACCTCATTCTCTGCCAGTGCAGCCTAACTAAATCCCCACATTCTCCCTTACTCTAGCATGAGCTAAAGGTAGTGAATTAGCATTTAAAAGCAGGAAAACAAAGTAAATCACCTGAAGGGACCCAAAACAGTTGCAAAACAGTTGCTTGCACCTCATCTTAATCAGACTGTACCTACTTGTTATTTAAACAATTCTTATTTACCATAAATCTTCCTTCCCCCAAACCTTCTCCTCCACAACTTAAAATACTGTAGATGTTGAAGTTTTCTTTCCTGTTATTTTTAAGTAAATGGTTTTCTCTTCCTCAAAAGAATGTAAAACAAACTCCAAAACCAATTAACAACTACCGGCATTCAATACTTACCCATGAGCCTCAAGGGAAAAGAAAAAGGATTTCTTACAAGTGGGAGGATTGGATTATGAGTAACACACAGCACAAAGATATATGGGCAAGTGACACCTATTTCCAAGATACTGTGAGACACACCTTTTCCAAACAGCTTATGCTAAACCACAGGGCAGGACAGGCAAGAGAATAGCAGCTGGGAGGGTCTGGCCAAATATGCCAGGTTTTTCTGTAGAGCAAAACAAGCACTTTCCACCCTTGAAATGAATCTTGAGTGAAGCTGAACTGGGAGCAGGTGAAGCACAAGTAAAAGCAGTGGGACTAGTCAGATGACAGTAGAGGGTTAAGCTTGAGAGCTGCTATGACATAGAATTGGGAAAATAAGATGGGACTGGATTAGTAAATGTTTTGTAAATCTCCAGAGGAGGAGTTTAGAGTGAGTGAAATAGGCAACAGAACATCTTAGTAGGTCCCAGGGCAGGAAAATGATTTTCTGTGGGAGGATCAGTTCAATGCAAATTGTACTAGGGAGAGAGAGAAAGAGGGAGTAATGGAGAGAGGACAATGAATTCGGGCAAGGGCACATACCAAGAATCTTAATTGCAGCAGAGGCAATGGAAGCAGAGGAATGACTGTATCTAAGAGATTTTCAGAAGCATTAACAGGACTTAGTTTTCTCAAACCTTTCAGCTCTGGGGAGTGGGAAGAAATTCGGTAGCTAGGGAGAAAAGAACGAGGGGCCTAAGAAGTTAAAAACTGGGCACCTGGGTGGCTCAGTGGGTTAACCCTCTGCCTTCGGCTCAGGTCATGATCTCAGGGTCCTGGGATCAAGGCCCGCATCAGGCTCTTTGCTCAGCAGGGAGCCTGCTTCCTCCTCTCTCTCTGCCTGCTGCTCTGCCTACTTGTGATCTCTGTCAAATAAATAAATAAAATCTTAAAAAAAAAAAAATTAGAAGTTAGGGGGTGCCTGGCTGGCTCATTCACAGATGTGTGGCTCTTGATCTCAGGGTCTTGAGTTGAAGCCCCACTTTTGGCATAGAGCCTACCTTAAAAAATTAAAGTTAAAAAAAAAAAAAACTTAGAAAATTAAAAGTTAGGATTTAAAATTAAGCACAGGAAAGCCAACCTGATGCAACATCTACAATGTTTTAAGTTATGCTGTGGAGAAGAATCACACAGTTAAGTGTCCTATCTCTTCTGAAGATATTAAAACAAAGCGCTCAGGCTCCTTTTATCTAAGGGAGTCAAGAATCACAGCAATTCTCCAAGGACACTGTTAAGTTCCTGAAGTTGGATGTCAAAAAAAGATCATCTTCTTCCCAGCCAGAGGGCTCATCATTTGGGATAGGTATCAAGAACAAGGCCCCTAAGTCTGAATCCTTGTTCTCCCACATACTGGACAGGAAAACCTGGAAAAACCTGGGATACCTGGGAAAAGGGGGTATGTGCTTTGCTACAGTTTCTTGGCTTGGGAAGGACGGGGAATAGCTGAAGGTGCTGCGTAGGTATAAGCCTGAAATGCTGATTCTGAGAGAAGGTGAGTCACCACTTGCAGTTTCAGTTTCCCCAGCTGTTAATTTACAGACAGGAAGATAATAAAATCTACCTCACTGGATTTTTTAAGAGCTGCATTAGATAATCCTTATGAAGTGTTTAGCATAACGTCTGATGTGCCATAACCATTAAAAAAATGTTAACTGAATACAACAGCAATACAAGGAATAATGCTCTTTTTAACACTGTGATTAAACATGCCTATGTCTTGATATTCTGAGTATTTTACTACTGTTTTGTCAGTCTCAAAAGGGAATGAAATCCCCAAAAGGTTCAGAACCACTGTACTGGAGGCGTGGGAAGAGAAAGGTGGCTGATGTGGTGGATAAGGAGGCTGTGGGCCCCGATACCAGGCCCTGCGCACCATCCCTAGATCGGGAGGGAAAAGATAACAACAGGCAACATTGGCAGCGCGCTCACCCCAGCTCGGCTACTAAGCTCTGCGCTTTACAGCAGCATCTACTCCAATCCTCGCGACAGCCCTCCCAGGGAGGTTCTTTCGTCAGCGCCACTTCACAAATGGGGAAACTGAGGCGTCCCAGGACTGAACCGCTAGCCCAAGGTCCCATGGCTCGAAAAGCTGAGAACGCAGATCCGTGGGCTCTGGAGACTTGCGCTCTTAACCACGGCACTTCGCTGCGTCCCCGTACGAAGGGCAGGGAGGAAGGGGGTGGGGGCGCGCCCAGGCAGCCTGGCTGAGCTGACGCGCAGGGGCCGGGCCGCGGAAGGCGGGCGCGCGGGGGCGGCGGCGGGACTCACCTTGGCGCTGTGCACCGCCTCCTGCGCCCCGCGGAGCTGCAGCCAGATGCGCGCGGGCAGCGGTTCTTCGGTCCCGAGCGCGCCAAGCACCGCCAGGCTCACGCCGAACAGGCCTTCGATGCGGCCGCGGCTCCGCTCCAGCAGCGCCGCCTTCTCCGCGGGCGCCGTGAACTCGTCCAATACCGCCCGGGCCGCCATGGCGGGCGCGGCCTCCCGCGGCGGCGCCGGGGGCCGGCGGCGGCGACGCCCCCTCAGCGTGCTGCCGCTACACCGGGGCCCGTCAGGCGGCGTCGGCCCTCGCGGCCGCCTCGCCCCCGCCCGCGCCCCACCGCCTTCCCGCAGCCCCAGCTACACCATCCCGCCACGGCCACCGCAGCTTGGCAACTGAGGGCAGAGAACCCCTCCGCCCCTTCGCCGCCGCCGCCGCGGTCCGGGCCCCGCCGCCGCGCATGCGCCCAGCCTGTCGCCGTCATTGATGCTCGCCGCCCCCCAGGGAAAGGAGGGAGGGCGGAGGCGACGGAACTCTACGTCACCTGCAATAGCCATGTTTGTTGAGGGCATGGCGACGGCTGCGGAGAGGGGTCTGGGCGGCCTTCTTTGGTGAGGGCAGAGCGCTTTTGGGTGACCTGATGGATGTTGAATATCTGGTTTTACAGTTGCGGAAATTGAGGTTCTGAATCAGTTGACGGGACTGACCCAGTGTCACAAGGGATATGGCTTGTCTTCAGATATCTTGAAGCCCAAACTAGGGCTCTAGCAATTGAAGTTTTGTAGCTTCTCAGTAATTGATAGGCAGATGGTCTCCCTCCATCCCTTCCTCTCTCCCTTCTCACCTTCCTCCCTCCTTTCTTTCTTCCTTTCCTTCCTCCCCCCTCCCTCCCATCCACCCTCTCTCCATCTTTTCCATCTTTCTCCATCCCTTTCAGATTTTCAGTAATTGCTAGGCAGATTTCCTCCCTCCCTCTCTCTTAACGCTCCCTTCTCTCTCTCTCTTCCTACCCATCTTCTTCCTTTCCATTCCCTTTCTTCTTTTTTTTCCTATTGCTCTTTCAGTAAAAATGGTAACAAGAAGAGAAAAAAAATGGGAATAATAAATATGGATAATTGAAGGGCAAATAAATTTAAAAATTCAGGAGAGTGATTTCTTCTGGGAGGGAAGAAGGGGAATTTGTCATATTAGAGGTATAAAAAGTGGGGTACTAAGGGTGCATCTGCTTTTCTGTGGTGCTTAAATTAAATAAATAAACCCTAACCCCTCACCAACTTTGTTTTCTCATCTATAAAATCATGGGTTTATTCCGTTATCTTTAAAGACTTTAACAGATCTTAAATTCTCTGAGTCCATAACAAGAGATTGTGAAAGATAAAATGTTGGTTTCCTTTCCCTGGGCTAAATGTCATGGATATAGTAGATAGATAGATAAGGATCATGGGAATATTACTTAACTTTTCTGTGTCTTAATTCCTGATCTGTGAAATGTGGGCAAAAATAGTACCTCCTGTCCTGAAAATTACTGCAGTATCTGGACACAGTAAGTGTCACTAAGTATTAGCTATTACTGTTGCTAAATTAGTAATGCTTTTAAGGTTTTGTTTTCATGGAAAAGCTTTGTATGGATTATACGACAGTGTGGAACTTGTGGGCATAGGAGTCCTTTTCATCTGTGTTGATTTCCCCTTAAGGACAAAGAGGGGGATCTGAAGATGTTACAGTTGGAAATGCCAAAGGTAAATGGTCTTGATAAGAGGGATTACCCAAGGTAAAACCTCTTAGGAATCCTGGCTGCTGGGGTTTTCCATTTATCTGAGAAATTTAGGCAGGCGTGGTTCCCTGGTGCCCCAGTGAGAGATGACTCAATACATGGAAGAGAACCTTAGGCTCACAGATCAACAACTTCCTGTTCCCCTGGGCTTTTCCCTTGGTGTCTACACAACTAGCAGTCTTCCTCCAATCTTCCTCCACCTCCTCAGGTAGGTGGCCTGAGATTGGCTGAGACAAGGCAGGTGGTAAGCAGGGCCGTGCTGATAGATTGTACTCAGAGCTAGAGTCAACACATGTTATTTCCTATCTTCTTACAGCACTCACCTTAAAAGGAATTGTCATTGTTCAGTGATTGGACAAGGCTTTCCCCAGGGCTTTCCTGTTTGCTCCCAGTGACTTCCTGGCCAGTGATTCTTAATTGCTTAATTGTAAAAGGTGAGGAGAGGTTGCTTTGAAAACACAACAGCTCCTTCCTGTTTCCCGAAAAAAACCCCACCCTATGCCAACAAAAGTAGTGCATACACACACCCCCATAAAAGAAAGCTTATACATTATATGTTTAATGTATACTGTGTTTATAAGTCATTGGATTGATGTATCACCGGACATACAGCTGTTGGGGTTTTTTCCCCTATTTAAAAGACTTGTCAGTTCATATCTGGTCAGCATTTCCTTTTAGGGAACTCTCAAGGTTTCCTGAGTGTAGAGAACTAGGAGGGAGGGAGAAAGAAAAATCCCCTTTTTAAGAAACTCCCTTGATTCCTGCAATTTCTGAACCACAGCTTTCCTCAGTTGACCAGCCTTGCTTTCTTGGCTAGTCTCACCAGCCCAGGACATTTGATGCCAAGGATGAGACCTTTATGAAGTCTATATTCCAAACCCTTTACCTATTTTTTTCTCTAATATCCATAAGAATCCCATGAAACAGTGTTGAGGGAACCTCTTATTTCCCCTTCTCATATTTTTATGGAGGTGGGGGTTGGATTCCTACTCTATCGCTAGCAGAGCCAATATGGAGGAACACATCCCAGGTTCTATCTACTTCTCCCTCACTCTTCCCCAGGAGGAAGACTTACTTGATCCAACAGACCAATGGCTTTCTGAGAAGACTGAATGGGCCCATCCTGCCCCCAGAGAAGGTATGTTATTGTGTGTTGTCTGCAGTTGTTCACTGGGTCACTTCAGTCACATCCTTCAGTCCAGCTTGTCAGTAATGAAGATGACCTTTTGACCTCCACCTGTCAGACACCTGCTTTTATTTCTCAGTTCTGAATGGGGGAGGAGCCAAAAGTGTTTACTGGTCTTCTAAAATACCAACAGTGGTTGGTAGTATTATCATTCCTATTTATAGGTGAGGAAATAGAGGAATAGAGAGGTTTGGGAATGTTTCACAGAAGTTAACTGAGAGTTCACTTAACTGAGAAGTTAAGTGATAGGAATTTGAATCCAGGCTCTCTGTTCTGGGGTACTCATGCATGCTATGCCTTAAGGACAACAAGCCTTCATCTACACCCAGCCCCTTTTCTGCCCTTGTGCAAAAGTAAACAAGGGGAGATAATATGTTCTCCTGACCGACCTCCTAACCCTTGGGCTCTACTTGCCTTGGAATGCTGTCAGAAACAGACAGATTTGCACAAGTAACATTGCTTGGCACAGCCAACCAATCTGATACAGTGACTCAACATGCACTCTAGCTAGAAGTCTCTAGGGCAGTGAGTCTTCCTGGGTTCTGTTCTGTTCTTTTCATTTTGTATAACGACATCTACTGCTTTAGAGTAAGACATAGGAATACAATTGTTTTAGCCACACACATTTTAATATATTTACAAACGGTTCAGTTATTCTCATCTCCCTTGTCACTAGTCCTAGCGACTATCATTTGTCCCTTTGACAAGCGTGGAGTCCACCCCCCACATTGTTCCTGCCCTCTCTCCAAATTTCAAGAGCTACAACTGCCTTCCGGTTTTGAGAAATTATTTACAAATATTGATACTGCAGCCAGAGTATGTTCTCAAATTGCAAATTTCATCAGTCAATATCTTAAGACCCCTCAAGAGCTTTCCTGTAAACTCAGAATAAGATCCAAACTCCTTACTGTCAGTTTCAACTTTTGCAAGAACAGTCTGCTTATTCCTCCTCTAGTCCACTCTCCACCCAGCCTAACTTACACTGCCTCAGGGCATTTGCATAGGCTGGTGTTTTTCCTCTTGTTTTCTTTTTACTTAGTTGATGCCTGCTTCTCCATCAGATTTCAGCTCAAAAGCCACTTGTTTAAGAATTCAGTCACTAGGGGGCGCCTGGGTGGCTCAGTTGGTTAAGCAACTGCCTTCGGCTCAGGTCATGATCCTGGAGACCGGGAGTCCCATATCGGGCTCCCTGCTGGGCGGGAAGCCTGCTTCTCCCTTTCTCACTCCCCCTCCTTGTGTTCCCTCTCTGGCTGTGTTTCTCTCTGTCAAATAAATAAAATCTTTAAAAAAAAAAAAAAAGAATTTAGTCACTAGGGGTGCCTCAAATGATTAAACATCTGCCTTCAGCTCAGGTCATGAACCCAGGGTCTCTGCTTAGCAGAGAGCCTGCTTCTCTTTCTCCCACTGTTGCTCCCCTTGCTTGTGGTGGGCATGTGCACGTGTGCTCTCTCTCTCTCTCTCTGTCAAATAAATAAATCTTTTTTTTTTTTTAATATTTTATTTATTTATTTGACAGAGAGAAACACAGCCAGAGAGGGAACACAAGCAGGGGGAGTGAGAGAGGGAGAAGCAGGCTTCTGGCTGAGCAGAGAGCCCGATGTGGGGCTCCATCCTGGGTCTCCAGGATCATGACCTGAGCCGAAGGCAGTTGCTTAACCAACTGAGCCACCCAGGTGCCCCCAAATAAATAAATCTTAAAAACAAAACTAAACAAAACCCACAATTCATTCACTGGATTTTCTGATGAATCAAATTGCCTAGTCATGGACTCTTGGGGCACTGTGGCCCTCTTGTTCCTTTCGCTGGGATCAGTCTTACATATGCTTGTGTGATATGATTGATTCACATCCATCTCCGGATGTCTTCAGACTATCAGCTCCATGGGGCTGTCACCTGAGGCTGGAATGAGCTTCAAGTATTTCAGGAATGGAAAGCAGCATGTAGCCCTTTAATGGCTAGAGAGTGCTGAGGCAGGGGGACACTCACAGGCAGGATGAGGCTGGATCCTCCAGAATCAATCTGGTGGGCCCGTTGCAGATTTTGTGTTTTAAGTACACTAGGAAGCCTTCCCGGATTTTTTTTTTTTCAAGATTTTATTTATTTGACAGAGAGAAACACAGCCAGAGAGGGAACACAAGCAGGGGGAGTGAGAAAGGGAGAAGCAGGCTTCCCGCCGAGCAGGGAGCCCGATGTGGGACTCGATCCAGGGTCTCCAGGATCATGACCTGAGCCCAAGGCAGTGGCTTAACCAACTGAGCCGCCCACGCACCCTGCCTTCCCGGATTTTAAGGAGCAAGTGTACCATTCAGTGTGTGCTCTGAGATACACTTCCCTTCCCTGGGACAGGAAGCATGAAGGGCCAGAGTGGACGGGAATAACAGTGGGTGTTGGTCCAGGAGAGGGTTGTGGTGGTTTGGATCAGGGAAGTTGGAGTGGAGACAGAGAGGAGGAATCTGAGAGGTATAACCTCAACAGAAAAGTACAGGGGCCTTGTTTCCTTTAGCTGCAGAAAAGCCATGGTGCTTCTGCTGCTTCTGTCTTATGTTTCTTTTGCTTTATAATTCCTCTGTGTTGTTATTACTCATGTTATTAGAACTAATCTGACATTAATTCAACCACTAACCTGCTACAGCATGGAAAGTTGTTTATAAATCTCTGTCGTCTCAGGTGGAAATGCAGTTTCTGGGCCAAGTGTTATTCCATGACTGCCTACAACCTACCAGCTCTGAGATGCTCTGAATCGACAGTATTTTCCTGTCACCTTTTACAGCAGGGTTTCTCAATAATGGCACAGTTGGCATTTTGGGCAAGATAATGCTGTAGCATCCTTCCAGCCCAGTTGTGATGACACCAAAAATGTCTCCAGGTAGAGTGTAATGTCCCTGTCCCTACTAAGAACTGCTGGTCTACAGAGCAGTTCAGAGAAAGCCTTGTCCCTGGGACTGAGCCAGTTGGAATTCTGCCTCCGCTCCTCTTCTGCATTTGCTCTTTGGGGACACAGACACACACACCCCAAATCTAACGAAAGCTCTCTGAGTTCCTTCCGATATGCTCTTCTCTATAGACTGAGTATGGAACAACATGGGTTAAGAGGGTCCTGGTCGGGTGTGTGGCCACCAAACAAGTTACCTGGCAACTGGCTGCCCATTACCCATGACTTCTTCTCATCAGCTTACCATTAGGGCATGTTCTTGCCAGGCCCACCTGTCTTTAAAGCCCAGCTTAAATCTCATTTCTGAGAAAACATGCTGGCCTGTTTAGCTGACTAGGGCAATTGAATGACTTGTTTAATTCATTTATTCATTCAACAGATAGTTATAGAATACCTACTATGTGCTAGGCACTGTCCTGGCAACATAGCAATGGACAAAGCAAAGTATCTGCTTTCATGGGCAATTGGATGACTGGTTGTTTAATTCATTTATTCATTCAACAAATAGTTACAGAATACCTACTGTGCTTCAAGCACTGTCCTGAAAACATAGTCATGAACAAAGCAAAATATCTGCTTTCATGAACTCACTGGAAGGGAAGAGACAATGAACAAATGAATGGTATAGTGCTGGGAAGTGGCTGTGGGAATTTGGGGGCTCAATATTTTATTCCGCACCTGCGGTAGCTAGTCTCCAGAGATGGCCCTCAACAAAGCTTTTCCTTCTCGTGTGGTCATACTGCTCTTTATATCAGGAATCTGGGCTGTTCTGTGACTGCACTGACCAATAGCATCTATAGAAATTATATTCCAGGGTATCAAGACCAATTCTTAAGAAGACTGTTAGCTTTAACTTTCTTTTGGAATACTTGCTTGTGGAATAGTCCTGATTGAAACGTAGTTTCTATGCCAAGAGGAAGTCCAAACAGCCATGTGGAGAAGGGCCAAGGTCCTCATTTTCCCAGTTGACAACCCCCAGATGAGCTCTCAGCTAGTCGCTAATAGCTAAGTACCAGTCGTGTGAATGAGGCCATTTTGGACTTCCAGCTGGTTCAGCATTCCAGCAGACTTGACCACTTGTGAAACAAAAGAACTATCTAGTCAACCCACAGACTTACACGAAATAGTAAATTGCTAATTCAGCTACTGAGTTTTGGATGATTTGTTATGCAGCACTAGTTAAAAGAAACATTTAAATTCATAACCAATTGATAGAAACCAGATATTTAAACTTATAATTGATGGTGCTGAATGAAGGTTGTGGCTGGTTCTTGCCCTACTCATGAACTAGACCGAGTCCAGTGACAGGCACAACTGGTCACCCTCCAGGCTTCTCTTCTTTCCCTACACTCTGGGCACATAGGAGTCCCCCTTCTAGGTGTCAGAGAGCAGACAAGAGTGTGCTCTCTGCAGATAGGCTGGCTCCCCTAGAGAAGAGGGCTGAGCTGCACATGCTCAGTGTCTTCTCCAAAACTCATCAATCAGACAAATCAATCTTCCCATAGAGAGGAGGGAGTGATAGGTAGGGACAGAGGCCAAGAGAGATGGTCTGGCTGGTCTCCTCCACAGGAAATATGAAGAATAGAGAAAAAGGGTGCCCCAACAATGATGAGGAGTCTGAAATGGGGGAGATATATTTGTAATCCATTAGATGTGCTGGATAAGGAAAGCCTCTCGGAGGAGCTGACATCTGAGAAGGATCTGAGTGGAGTCAGGGAGCCCTGGGAAACCTGGAGAAGAGCCTCTAGGCAGAGAGTGGTTAGTGTGTTTGCAGAGCAGCAAGGAGGCCCATGTGCCTGATGCTGGGTGAGCATGGAGAGGAAGAGAAGAGGTTGAGGTTGAGATGTGTGCAGTGGCCAGAGCATGGGGCCTTGTGGGCCTAGGAAAGTATTGGACTTTATTTTACATGTGATGGGAAGATATTAAAAGATGATCGATGTTCCTTGATCGATAGATCCTGCAGATCGCAGAGCAGTGAGGGCTTCAGCCGTCTTGTCATCGTTTCTTGTTTGTGGAAAGAGCCAGAGAGGAGGGGTTGTAGAGTTCCTATATGTGGGTGAGGCCACCACTCTGGGCATGAGACTCCAGGTGCTCAGCTGCATGTAGTGCAATCCCGTCTAACACCTGTGTGGATATAGTAGTTTCTAGGACAATGTGACCAAACAAAGGTGTCCACTTTGTCTCATACATTTGGTCTGAGCTATCTGGGCCATGGAATATTGGACAAAGTTCATATGAGTGCCCATAATGTGCAGCATATTCTAAAGTCACTGGTGGGGTGAGAGGTAGGGGGAACAGTGACTAAAGTGGTCTTTCCTTATCTTCCCTGAAGAGTAAGAGAAGGAAAGCAATGTCTTCATAACGAAAGATAGAATGTTATCACCACCATGAGGGACAGAAATCAAGTGGTGACGGGTAGGAAAAAGATGCAGAGACCGCAAATGAGGAAAGGATTGGATGGAATTGCTTTGGCAGGGAAGACATGCTATCTAAACGTATGTATATATGTCTGATACATACATTGTTCTTCCAAATGCCCCTTGCATACTTGACCCAATACAAGGAACTGGGCTATGCACCCAGCACGTAGAACAGTACGTGTTCCATAAATTATCGATTAACTCTACACGAATGATTTCATTTGTCGAACCCCACAAAAAACTCTATGAAATAAGTGTTAAACTCATTTTAAAGATGGGGAAACTGAGATTTAGGGACATCAAGTAACTTCTCTGAAGTCCATACCACTAGGAAGGGGAGAAAGGGGCAGAGCCAGAACTGGCACAACAAGTCTGCAGTATTGAAGACTTCTCCATAGAACCAGAAGGGGGCAGGCATGCCTTGGTTCCCCCAGAACTCTCCTGCACCCAAACATGTACCAGGCTCATTCAGTGACTGCCCAGGACCAATACTTGGGTCTTGCTGACCTAAAGATCTCTAGGAAAAGAGGGCACAATTGACTTTTTCACATTCCAGGACTATAGGACACAGACAGCAGAAAGGTCTTTTTCCTACTTGACCAGTCTCTCATTTGTGCTCTGGAGATGTGGAAGACAGGTCTGGATGTTCCTGAATGCTCTGGAAGACAGAGTTGGCCAGAGGATATCACCTCCTCCTGACAAGCCCCACGTTGCATGCTGGAGAGGTGCTTAGGGCTGGCCCTAACCTAAGGCCCTTGTCTAGTCTACCCTCTTTATTGTATAGATGAGAAAAGCAAAATTCAGAAAGGGGAAGTGAATTATCCACACCCATGACTGTCTTTCCCAACAGTCCAATCCAGAGTGGACAAACCTCTTTCACAGCCAGGCTCACCTTGTCTGGAGGAGGGCCTTGTCTTTCTCCATCCCCATCCCTAGGTCACACCCATCTTTCCTGCTATCTTGGGAGCAGGCACTGTGCTGGTGCCAGAGGACCCCTGCCCCCCAAGGGGAGGGAGAGATCAGTCCACCTACAGAGGACCTTCATGTGATCTCTGAGAAACTCCTCATCCTGAGAGGCTATTTTATGCATTCCCTTAGAGCTCCAGGGTAGGGCAGGCTCACAGGAAGTCAGGTCTCCACCCTTCCCCTCCAGCTTTCCAGACTGAAAAAAGAACTTGCAGTTTTCGGAAGTTGGTGTATACTGCAGGAAGGACATGGAATATGTCAGGGTTCCCCTTGCTTATAGTGGAGTCAACAGTGTGGCCACCTCGCTCTCTGGCTCCCCATCACCACCTCTTGCTTCATCTGATTCAGAATTCCCAGGAGAGGTAGTCATAGAAGCCCAGTTTTTCCTAAGGCGTGAAAACACCACTGATGGAATGACGGATGAGTTTCATTGGTAAACTGCCAGACTTCGAAGAAATTTTAATTGTTATATATTTATTTTTTACAGTCTTGTTTTTGGCAAGAAATACTGAACTTCCAGTGGTAGCAATGAAGTATTTCCCTTATAATTATATTTAACTTTAAAAATGTTAAATCTTTTGGAAGACCCACTTCTGAGGGCCTAAGAGCTGGCTCTAGGCTGGCTAAAGGACCGGCAGGGCAGAAGTCTTGGCTCTGACCCCTTTCCGTGGGTGTCCAGGCGAGTCCTCCCTGCTGTGGGCTGAGTTCCTCATTTCTGCAATGATGAGGTTGAGGCCCTTTCAGCTGTCACATTCTTACTCCTTCCCTCTCCTGCTAGCGTTGGAGCTTAGACCTGGGGACCGAGTGTCACAGGAAACGATTTCATGTTTCACGCGCACCCTTGCTCCCTTATCAAATATTTGCTGCGCCCCTCTGCTCTAAGAAAACTTGTTTCTCACCGGCTCCTGGTCTCGGCCACCGAAGGCTGTCCGGGGTGCCACCTGCTGTCCAAACGGTGCCAGTACAACGGCGGAGCAGGCTTCATTCCAAGCCTTCCTTCGCAGGGAGCGCGATGGGGAGAATCCCCTAGGGAAATCGAGAAGGCCTCTCTTTTGGTAACGGGGGGCAAGGACGAATGGGGATGCAAGGTAAATGGATCTGTGTGATTGGCAGAAGAGCCTCCCATGGATAGAAGGGTCTCAGAGGAAACCAAAAGAAATGGGCAAGCAACAACAGCCCTATTTAGCCCTACTTTTCTCTGACATAAATACAGGCTTACAAGGAGCACCTCCAGACAATGAAAAGGGACTGGATCTGCTCCTCACCGCAATTCTGGGTGTGGAGAGAGCAGTTAGGGAGCTGCATCAGAGGTTCAATAAATGGATGATGAATTCATTTATTTGGGACTTTTCATTCTGGTTGTATTTTAAGTGGAGAGGAAGGTGATGCAAGGTGTCCATGCACAGAGGACATCCTCCACTCCCACATGTGGGGACATTGCTCCCCAGAGCTCTCTTTCTTAGCAGTCTCAGTGATGTGGCTAGAACTCCTCTGTGTTCAGAATGCAACATGTGAGGCCAGTCTAAATGAGATGCCACCTCCCCAGCAGCCGGCTGCTCCACCTAGTGCAACTATTAGCAAAGATTCTCAAAGTCCACTTGAATTTTCAGTTGGAGGCCAGGGGTAGCCCTCCAGGTGCACAGAAGCCTTTCACCTTAGTTGTTCTCTAGTTTGGGTCTCTCTGAATTAAAGGGACGGTAGTGTTGAAAGAGGAGTGTGTGGTGGGGGCGGGGTTTGGTGGGGTATATTTCTAACAGGTGCCCTGGGTGATTCTGGTCCTCCTAAGGTAACAAAGGAGTTGCACAGGCTTAAAAAGCACTCTTTTTCCTGCCTTTCTTCTGGATGCCATGAAAAAAATCATTCTGGATTGAAAGCTTACTTTGGGCTGTGTACTGCTCTTGGTGCTTTCCGAGAATTCTCACTTAATGCTCATCACATCGCTATATGGGGGTGCTCACCATTGTTTGGCAAGTTTTAAAGAAGGGAAAGACTAAGGCTTAAAGAATTTGCTTGACTTGCCCAAGAGCAGCAAATGGCAGGGACAAAGATTTGAATTCAGTTTGTTTTGATTTCAAAGCATGTGTTCTTTTTTCTTCCAGTACAATGATTCTCTTTATTCCTATTATCTGGACATGATGATTTTAAAGTTAATTTTTAAAATACAAGCAATACAATTATTTTGGTTCCAAAATTCAAACAAATATTAAAAGATACTCAGTAGCATCATACAATAATATGAATACACTTAACACTACTGTACACTTAGAAATGGTAAAGATGGGGGGTGCCTGGGTAGCTCAGTTGGTTAAGCGACTGCCTTCAGCTCAGGTCATGATCTCAGAGACCTGGGATCAAGCCCCACATCTGGCTCCCTGCTCAGCAGGAAGGCTGCTTCTCCCTCTCTTGCTCCCCTTGCTTGTGTTCCCCCTCTCACTGTGTTTCTCTCTGTCAAATAAATACATAAAATCTTAAAAAAAAAAAGAAATGGTAAAGATGGTGAATTTCATGATCTATTTTTGTTTTTTACTGGGGGTTAAAAAAAAAAAGACATTCAGTGGAAGAGTTCTCTCTTGTCTTTGTCCCTTGTCTGCCTGGTGCCTCTTCACCATGGGAAACTATCACTATTAGTTTTATATGGATCTTTCACTTTTTTTTTTTTTTTTTTTTTTTTTT